>JALQSN010000672.1:0-27406 GCA_023690525.1 Holotrichia oblita | reverse complement strand
ATACCATTTAAGCGCTTTGTTATACTCACCAATTGAATCGTATATCAGAGCGATGCCGTTATAGATTGCGCAAATATTGATATGTCTAAAGATATTATTTATTTTATAAATATCCAAGGCGGCAAGTTCGTATTCTAAGGCTTTAGAGAAGTTAGCCTTAATGCGGTAAATATCTGACAGTCCGTGGTATGCCATTGCCATATCCGGATGATTGTTCCCCAAAATGGATTTTTGTTTCTCTATCAGATCGCAAAATAGTTCTTCAGCAGCATTATAGTTAGCTATCGTTTTATAAAGCGTAGCGTATTTATCACCGATAGAACATAAATGTCTGTGGTTTACTGCAAAATTATTGCTATAAGCATCAATAGCCATGTCGTAGTAACGCATGGCTTCTTTAAATTGCCCCATTTCATAATAAAGAAATCCCATACTCTCGTAGGTTTGGGCAGTTTCAGTATGGCCTTTCCCTAATAATTGTTCCTTCATATCTTTGGCTTTTTTATAATAAAACAGAGCATTGTCATAGTCGGACATGCCGTGATAGGACAGCGATAAATTGTGGTATGCGGTCGCCGTTTTAACATGTTCCTTATCAAACAACTTTTCCGTTATTTCCAAACATTTCGAGCTGTGCTTTTGAGACATGGAATAGCTACAGAGGTTATTATACGCGCCTGACACATGGCTGTGAGCCGCTGCAACATCAATGTGATTTTCTCCAAACAAAGTAGTCAGTACATCTAACGACATCAAACTATAATCAAGTGCTTTGTTGTAATCGCCGATATTTATATACAGCTCAGCCATGTTGTCATATGTTTGAGCTGTAGATAAATGCGTCTCACCTAAAACATTCTTGCAAATATCAAGGGCCTTGTTATAAAACATGAGTGAGTTATCATATTCGCATAAGGCGTTGCAGACCAACCCCATGTTGTTATATGTAGCGGAAATATCCATAACGCTGTAAACAAAAACATCACTGCCACGGGCTGAGATTGTTTTTTCATACCATTCTTTCGCCTTGCGGTACTCTCCGGACGTATAGTAAAGCATGCCGATGTTGTTAAGAGTATTAGCGATTTCAGGAGAGTGTTCGTCCAACCGCGTTTGCCGTATTTTCAGCGCTTCAAACAAAAATGTGAATGCGTTATCATAATCTCCAATATTCGTATAGAGACAGCCTATATTGTTAAGTGTATTAGAAATTTCAACTTCGTCAGCTTTATCAGTCTTTTTTCGTGCCTCCAATGTCTTATGATGCCATTCAATGGAATCCGAATACTTACCAAGAACACCATATATCGTAGCGATATTATTCATTGCTTTAGCAGAATCATAAGCTGTATCCTCGCCCACCTGCTGATACCGCTCTAATGCTTCAAGGTATATTTCTAATGCTCTGTCATAATCCGAGCACTGCAAAAAGCCGTGCCCAATCCTCATAAGAAATATCGCTAAATCTGAAATATTACTATCATAGTTGATACCGGCAGCCCAATGCTCCGATATGGAGGAAGCATGTTCTGAAACATCAAGGAAATTACTTCTGGATAAAGGATCGTTGAAGTCCATGTGCTGGATGTATTCGGTTGCCAAGTCAAAACAAATTCGCAGCCAGTCATTTATTTTGCTCTCCATGACTTCTCCTTACAACCTCCTGCACAAGCCTGTGTATGTCCATAAATTCCGCATCACCGCTTACCAGAGAATAATCCCTCAATTCTGTAACGATATCGAACGTTGTCATTTTTTGAGCCAGTTCTTCTTTGAGCGGAGACGGCAATTTTTCCCGCATCTCAACGAAAAACGAAACAGGTATCCTATCTGGAGCCATATATGCGCAAAGATTAAGCAGTTGCTTTGCGGCTTCACGTTTGATTGCATTAAACGAAATATTCCAAGTGGAATTTACAATGTCTTCGTAATACTCAGGAGTCGCATAATTGTTCTCAAAGGCTACAATCCCCGATTCGCCAAGGAGTATAAGGTAATCTGTAATCGAGCACTTAACTATTCTTATATATGCCGCCGCTTGTTCAAGGGCAAGAGGTAAGTATCCCAGTCTCTTTGCTAAATTGGGCGCCTGCTCGTCAAAATCCTTATACCGGTAATATTCTAAATTCAATTTATCATCCTTGGAAAAGCGCTTTTTAAAGAACTCCAGAGCTTCCTCCAGACTGAAAACGCCGATTTCTATTTGCTGGCCGATGTCTATCCGGGCATTACGGGTCGTTATTATTAAACGACCGTTTTTGTTTACAGGGAGATACGGTTTTATTACTTCATAAGAGTCAAGGTTGTCCAAGATCAAAAGCCAATCCTTATTATCAGATAACCATCCCCTTACCACCTGCTGTAAATCCTCCGGTGTAAAATCTGCTGGTAATGGAAGGCTGAGCTTGTCAGCAAACAGCTTGAAGTGGTTATATGCAGTAGTTGAACTTTCTGCGATAACAAACCAAATTGCATTTTTGAAGTTTCCACAATAGCGATACGCGTATTCAATGGCAAGTTGCGTCTTGCCTATACCTCCAAGCCCGGCAACGGTCTGGCATATATTCAATGCATTGATATTCATTTTCCCGAGGTATTTGTTCATATCTCGTAATGTATTTATGCGTCCTGTAAAATGTATGTTCTGGCTCGGCAAGTTGTTAACCTTGGTAAGGCCTTTGTCCTTGAGAGCTCTTATAGCTTCGGGAATTGATTCTTCGATGCGTTTGGACAATGCTTCTTCTAACTGCCAATACCCATGATCGGGGGCATAACCGTGTGCTGTCAAGGTTAAACCGTCATACGGAGTGAATTCGCCGACAATGAAGCTGGCTTCTGTACCACTTTGCTGTATCATGCAACCAGTAGTTATACATGCTATGTCATAGGAATTTTCATACAGTGATTTATGTGCGTCTCCGCAAAGCCAGATCACGGGAATCTTTCTGTCTTTTATAATATTTTTGACAATGTTCTGTTCTTCCAATGCAAGATGAGATAAGGGGTTGTGGGCCAATATGATTACAAGTTGTCCATCAGTCGACCGCAATGCTTTATCAAAATCGTTTGTTCCAAGCAATAAATTATGCTTGAACTTATCACATCCGCTTGCAATAGCGGTGTTTACGTATAAGATGTTATATTCATCCGTACCAGAGCAAGGCTCTGCACGATGCAACAATCCGTTTTTAAAGTCCGCCCAGACCTGATTGTTCAATTGTCTGACACATTCCTCAAAAAAGCCGAAACGATTGCGTAAGTAGTCGAGCGATGGAATATCCTTTTTTACATAGCCTGCAAATATCCCGTCATTTGAGTCATATTTATTATAGACGGCGCTCAAGTTACGGCTGTTCATATTCGAGTTAGATTCGCGGGAGAGATCGTGATTGCCCGGGACAATATGGATGTGGCTGTCGCCTTCAACACCTACACAAGACGCTATATCACGAAGGAAGTCTATGGCATTATTCGAAACCTCATCATCGGGTTGGTCTATTTGTTTGAGTGCGTGACGAAAGTCACCGGTGAAGAATAACTCATCAATATCTATTATACTTTTTTCATAGGCATATTGCTTAAATTTTTCACGCAAATCGCGGGTGGCTCTGCCGTCACTCTTTGGGTTGAAGTGTATGTCAGATAAATGTAAAAATTTCAAAACCAATACCCCCGTTTAATATTTAGTGTTTTCGTTATTAAATTGAAATCATATGTATTGCCTGGATAGGCTGTACTTAACTGTGTGGAAAGCTGAGGCCATATTAGGTTGAAAGAAACTATATGTATGAAAATACATGGTCGATAAATGAGAGAATCGGGCAGTGAAGGTTTTAGTCGCCAACTTAAAGTAACAAGACAAAGGTACTTATTGCATAAAGCAGACGTGAATACTATTTTCGAAAGCGCTTTATCTAGCATCATGTTATTGGCACAAAATGTAATCATTTGTGCCATTATTATCTATATCCTCGCGGATGGTAATCATTATAACAGAAAATCAGACATGGCTCAATACAAATGGCGAGCTAAAGAGAAGTACTTCTCGTGTTCATGTGCGCATTGCCTTTTGAAGAATACGAGGAGGATGCGGTTGTCCCATACCAACAAAGGAACCGCTCCTTTTTAAGTAAAAAACTATTCGCAACACATATGCCCTAAGTATACCCTATCCTGAACGATGCAGTACAATTTTGTTTTGCTGTTTCATTTTGCAATCCCCTTTCATAGAAACAGCTAACAACAAATCGCTTATAGTGCCAAAGCTCTTGTATTTGTATATACAATGTGGTACACTATATATACAAAGGAGTGATTGCAATGGCAAAAACAACTGGAATCAGTATCCGTGTTGATGCGGATTTAAAGGAACAATCTGAAAAAGTCATGTCTAAATTTGGCCTTAATATGACAACTGCGGTCAATATGATGTTGCATCAAATTGTTCGCGAACAGTCAATCCCGCTTTCACTATCATTAAATCCTAATCACCAACTGCGTGACGACCTTGTTTTTGCGCAGCTTGAACGTATGGCGGGATATAAAGGCAGAACCGGTGATGAAGTAGCAAACGAAATGGAGCGAATAATCTTGGAGGCCGAGAATGGCAAAAAGTAAGCTGCCGGTAATCGTATCCGGTAGAGCGGAAGGTATGCTTTTGAAACACGTCGAGTTTCTTTCGCGCGTCAGCGTACCTGCTGCGCGAAAGCTTCACAGCGAATTTAAACGCTCCTTAAAAGGAATATCCTCAACTCCCATAAAATACCCCTATTTAGACGAGGATGGCATCCCCCTAAACTATATAGAAAATGTTTGTTTTTTGAGCGGTATCAAATCATATTTGTTGTAATTGATAATGTCGTTTATATTGACGCTGTTCACGATTGTAGACAAGACCCGCAAAACCGACTAGGCAATATGTAATCATAAAGATTCGCTTTAATATGCGCCGCTTCTCCAAGTGAACGTGCTATGTTCTTGCGGGTCTATGCGTTATATTGACTACATTTATAAGCATGACCAGCGTGATATGAAATATATGGGTACAGAAAAGGCTGCAGATTGAAATCCCATTTGGGCTATGATATACTAGGTACTAGGCTAACCATTATGGAACGAATAATCAAATAATGATTCGGGCAATCGGATGTATAGGATGGTGTGCATATGCCTAATACTCGGAGCAGAAAACAGCTTATTCATGTATCCGGCAGTATATGGCTTTCCCCACAGCTAATTCAGCGCAAATCGGACGGTTCGCAATTTATCAATGTTTGCGTAGAAACTGAAACCGGCGAGTTGGCTGCAATGGAAATGCTTGTTCTGGATTCTAATGGCATATATTACAAAGGCGACAAAGCTATTGGCACTATCGATTCTCCAGAAATCATTCAATATCTAAAAAAATATCAGTCCATTACCGATATTATCATGTCGGATGAACGCTCACAACCACAAGATGAAGAATCACTATTTGAACAAACCGTCCGGATATATACAGAAATAAAGAGTATAAAAAAGACCGCAAAATTATTGAAGATGTCGGAGGAAAAAGCCCGACGGATTCTGTTTACCACAGGCGACTATACCTGCGAGACTCATGAGAAAGTTATGGAGTTGCTTAAAAAGGGCATGTCCCTCGACGAAATTGCGCCAATTGTCGGGCTGAGCCGACACAGAATTAGGGCTTATCTTCCTTATTGAGACCTGTGTTGTGTATTCGACATAATCTAGTAAAGATTATTTGGCGTTGCAGGAGATTGCATCCATGAAAATAGTACGAACTGTGTTGTTTTCGGATCGGTGTCAGCAGTTACAGTAGAAACAATCCACTTCTGCGCGCTGCTTTCAGGACTAGTGAGAGATGACATGCCGAAATCACTCGAATATGTGACTTGTACATATGAGGCCATCATGATAAAATGATACTTGATTTTGTTAAAAGGAGTTCGAATAATGGCGTCATTTACTATTAACAGGGCAATTCTACACGTTATTGACAACAAAGGCACATCCACACTTTCGAAACAGGAGTTGGATATTGACAGTGAAACATGTTACCAGTTCGTACAAAAACACGTTAAAAAGCTGCAAAATCAATCCGAAGCCAGGGAAGCATGTTTTGCAGCCGAATCTGCCGTATATGGACTGGTTCGGGATTATCAAAAAGGCGAATTGTTTTTCACCGACTTAAGCCACAGGCTATGCGAAAGATTAGCCGGCGTTATAAGCGGCAGTGATGAGATACCGGAGGCTGATATTCTCATCGTAGATTTCGAGGATAGAAAAAACAGATATTTGGCAATTCTGAAGCTAAATTACATCGAATGCTTTACTCATAAACTGGCTGACGGTGATAATCAGATAGTTAAGAACACAAGTATATTGCCGTTTACTAGCGGGAAAGTTGAGGAAGCCTGCCTTATTCCCTACGAGCCGATGGTTCTTCGCATCCTCGAAAAAGCATACAAGATAAATGGCGAAGAAACCAATTATTTCTCGGAGCTGTTTCTGGAATGTGAAACGGAAATGTCAAAAAAAGAAATAGTAGATGTTATCAGCCAAGTTGCAGTTGAAATAAACCAGAAATATTTTGGGAACGATATAGAAGCTGCGGCACGGTTCAGCAAAGCAATAATCGCAGAGGCCGAACAGGCGGACGAGGATGAAGGAATTCAAATTGAGAACGTGGTGAAAAAGGCATTTGAGGGGAACGAGCAAGCTGTGGGGGAATTTCTCGAAATGACTAAAGAGGCTGGTCTACCTCATGATGTGAGAATTGACGAAAAAATCACTCGCCGACAGTTCGGGATTCAAAAATTCAAGGCCGACAATGGTATTGAAATAAAGTTCCCTGCCGAGCTGTTGGAGGACGCAGAAACGATCCAATTTGTAACTAACGCTGATGGGTCAGTATCAATAACCATGAAAAACCTGAGAAAGAGCGAATCGTAGCGGGCTTACATATGGATGAGTTCGTTTGCATTAGGTTTCAGGGCACCTCAATAACTGTGGCATGTCGATAATAGTTACCAAAAACTCCGCGAGCCAGTCTTCGAATTGCGTTCTGCGTCTTGAGTCTTCATAAGCTATGAATTCTTCCTGCAACCTCTCCCCCACTTGACGATACAAATGGCGTCCTTATATAATAATAATTATCAAGTATTCTTTTATGTTGCCATTCGCAGCGATGTAAGGTTTTTGGCATATGACGCCAACTGACCGGATTACACTTATTCGAGTATATTTGCGTTTTTAACGCAGGTATACTCTTTCTTTTTATCATAACTAATAGAGTGGATATTCAAGTACCGCTATTCCTTCCGGTTGGAACTGCGATACTTTTTATATATAAATAATCATGTATAAGAAATGGAGAGATGAATCAATGTGTAGCGAAATTGCTGTGAAATCTTTTATACACAGGTTGACGAAGACCGCTTCCACTGTTATGAGAAAGAGAAAACCAAGAATATGCGGCGGTGGATTTAGTAAGCTGATAATAAACCTTGTTAGAAGTAATGCGCGGGGAATAGATTCGCATGCAAAAAGGCATAAGAGCATCATAGGAACTAAAGATATCGAATCCGGCGCAATACTGATTTCTATTCGTGATCATGAGGTTGTAATAAATCCTTTTCCGACATATGAAAAGGCATATGAAGAAATGGCAAGGGCACTGTACAGTAGAATTAGGAACGGTGAAGAGGACGGTTCAACTTGTTCGGCAGAACAATACATACATGGAGAGGACTACGCAATAGAAGACCACAAGGCTTGGTTAAATAATTATAGCGATTATGATTGGGTTATTGTTGAAACGCCAAACGCATAAATATGTTGCATTGTGGGAAATATATATTACGTTATAGGTTTCCCGATATTCAAAGAAGATATATGTAATATAAAGCGCCGCCACATCTTTGAAGATTGCAGCGACGCCTTATATCATGATTCACGTTCAACGTAAGCCTTGAAGTCCAAACTGCAATTAGCTGAGGTATTATCACGTTTGACAATATTACCTGCGATTGCTATAATTACAATAGGCTTTGCGCCTAATAACAGAACGCCAACAGCCTGTCAGATGGTGACAACATCTGACAGGCTACAAAGGTGACACGAGTTTGGCGACTCCACCTCTGCAACAGACATCGGCAATAGCTGTGGCTGCTGTGGCTTATACCATGTTACCATTTTTTACTTTTGTTTTCAAGCAAGTTAAATGGTTGTGGTTGTCTGTACGCTATTATAACGTGCATAGAGGTGTCAACGGGCATTACCCGTTTTCCTGTATGTGCGTTTTGTTTTATGCAGCGAAGCCTCCGTCGATAGCTTTGCCGGACGCGATTGCGTCCGGCGGGCTGGACTCGGGGGCATCATTCAGAAAAATAAGGTCAGCTATCTCGAAAAGGGATAGTTTTGTGTTGCTTGAATTTCTGAACCCCCTGAGTTAAGGGGGTTCTTATTTTATTGACATGTTGTTGGGCCTTTCAAAATTAATGTGGTTCAGTTGTTTGAAAAGCAGGCTGCGACAACACCTGAGGACATCGCAGTGCACTGCGGCGAGGTCAGCCCTATTCCTATCTACTTTATCCCGTTGCTAATTATTATAGATATACCCCTGTAATACACATCCGCTTTAAGCCTAAAGGCATGCAAGTTATAATAACAATCTGACAGTAGTATCAACAATATTGTGCCATTGACGAGGTGGAATATGACAGAAAAACTTAGAGTTGTTGAGTTGGGTTGGAATATATGTCCTTGCCTTGAAGGTGATGACAGGTATTATCTTGAGAATTACGTCATCTTGACGGCATCAAAAAGTAGAAATGAACCGGGAAGTTCAGAGGAAAATGAGCAATTGCTTCTCGATTTCATCTTGACTATAGCAGCGAGCCGTCAGAAAAAGAAGTCGGAAATAGATTCGTTAATAACACAGTATTTCGTAGACGATATGATGCGCAAGAGACGGGGCCATATATTTAAGTTGTTGGAAACAATACCAGAACACGGTCAGCCCTTATGGAAACTAAAAATTAAAGCCTTTTTTATCGAACGGGATTATAGACATACATGGTTTGATAGGCTAAAATCATGCATCGCGTTTCTAGCGGTAATACATATTATAGCGTGCATGCTTCTCCCTGATATCCGTAACTGGACGCTTGATATTATTGTGCGTTGTAATGAGGAATATTTCCTTGAATACTTCAACAGCTTAATACAATGGCATACCCCAAGTCCTCCTCAAGAATCATTTGAGTCATTCTTGAAGTTTCTTTAATACAGGTAAACGCTCAAGCCGCGCCCGGGTTTTGGACATGGCTTGAGCATCTTATTTAGCGATTACTTCTGTAAAAGCTTTGCTTAAGCTTTCTGCTGGTGGAACCAGACCCGGCTGATTGCTTCGGCATTTTTTACTGCGCTTATTTTCCCCGCTTTAGACAAAAAAACAAGAGCGATTTTTGAAGCCTTATTCATTCTCGTTTTTTCCTTTCCTATTTGGTATAATTAGAGTAAAAGCCGCCAGAAAAAGACCACAGGAGCCGCATAATGCAATATTATGATAGCGCGGTAACATGGCAATACAAGTCAGTATTAATGTTACCTGTATACAGAGTACAACTAATGATATTATTCGTTGTTTGGCCGTCATACTCTCAGTTTTGGGGTTATTGTAATGTGTTACCGGCGCAAGATGGGCAACTAATACTACAGAGCCAATAAGAAAAATCGCAAACAAAAGAAATTTGTATGTATCCGCAACACTGCAACATATCAAAACCGCCGCTACAGTTATTAATGTCGATAAGAAAAGACACGCTGTGTGGCTATTAGCATGCCATCCCCCTATATGGCGTTTAATGGAGGTAAAGCAAAGTGCATAAGCAGTTGTTTCAAGTATGAGTTCCCGGTTAAAAGCAAAGGTTGCCAGAAGAAATATTTGAACAATGTCTGCAAGCCAGCATTCAAACCCAAATTCGTATATATCACGTTCGCTCTTCTGAATAATTCTATTTTGTATCAATTGGTCGGATAACATTCTGGCGACTGATGAAAACATTCCAATAACCTCTTCGATACATCATAGCAAATTATAATACTGAAAAGTAAAGTAAAGGATAATTGGTCGGAAAATAAGGACAACTAGTATAATAAGAGGGTGGTATTATTGCTGCGGGTAGCAATTTGCGATGATGAAAGGAATAGCCGTAATTCTCTATTAGAAATACTGAAAGAGACCGAAAATGGGCAAAAAATATCCGTCCGAGAGTATACGGACGGTGAAAAACTTATATATGAGTATACAGAAACCCAACATCCCTTTGATATTATATTTTTGGACATGGAAATGCCGGTTATGGATGGTATGGAAACCGCAGCCTGGATACGCCGCATTGATCGTGACGTCCCTATCATTATTGTTACAAAGCATGATGAATATACCGCATGGGGATACGATGTGCATGCATGGCATTATCTGCTTAAGCCAGTCAAAAAGGAAAAGGTGCGAAATGTATTGAGAGAAATATCCGAAGCGCAGGGAAGGAAAGACAAGGATTGCTTTCTATTAAGCAAAAGTGGTGAGGTGTTTCGAATCCCATATGACCGCATACTGTATTTCGAAAGCAACCGAAATATTGTAAATATTCACACGCTACATTTGAGCGGAAATATCCGTTTATACATACCGCTTCATGAAATCGAACAGCTCTGCGGAAGCTGTTTTATTAGGGTACATCATTCTTATCTCGTAAATAAATATCACATCGAGAATATATCCAGAAAAAAAGGGGAAACAATTTTATCGAATGGAGAAAAGATAAGAATAAGCAGAGGAAAAATGAAAAATGCTCTGGATCTAATAGAAAGCCGGATATATGATGATGCTAGATATCCATGATTTTTTACTCAGTGCAGGTACAGTGTTGGCGGAAACTTGTCTAATATATCTTTTCATTGGATTTCATTTTAAAATGCGAGGATTACCAAAGCCCAAATTTGTTGCTGTATTTGTCGGCTCTTGGCTTCTACAGCTTGCGAAATACTTCTTCCATAATCGGTATAGCCCATACTTACCGTTTTACTCCATGGTAATTGACTTCACTGCAATTTGTGTATGTTTCAACGGGAAAGTACGTTTTAAAGCATTATTAATGCTTCTTTATTATGGAATAATCATTTGCTGTGAAGCGCTTGTATTTTCTATTATTATGACATTTACACCTTATGCGGTGCAAACTTTGCATTCAGAGGGAATAAGGGAACTCATCGTTTTTGTATTATCAAAGGCGTTACAATGTGTTGTTGTAATTATTATGGCTAAGTACGGCTGGATTAAGAATAGGCTTGTGTTAAATAAAGGAGTGGTTGTATTATTTCTTGTAGTCCCTGTTGCAGGAGCGTTGTCGATATATGTACTATATCCGGCAGTCTGGCTTGCAGCATCTACTCAAATGCTGTTAATTATGATACTCTTCAGTTTGTTCATCCTGACTTTCATTTTTGTTCTGTTTTATTTTTTGGTAATGCGGGCTAAAACAGATGAAAAGCTGGAAACGGCTCAGTTAAGCGAGCAAAACGCATTATCTTACCTCAACGATATAAATCTGACGCAAAAAGGGCTTCGCAAGCTGATGCATGATTTCAGATATAATCTCCTCCATCTTAAGCATCTTTTAGATCAACATGAAACAAAAGAAGCAAGAGAGTTTATTCAATCAATTGATGAAGCTCTAATATCTAATATACCCCTGCACATTATAGGAAATGCACAGATCGATAGTCTCATTCAATATTATAAAAGCCAATGTTCCAATGAAGGCATCGACTTTAAGATTTATGGTAAATTGTTAAGCAGATATACGTATTTTATATTCGGATATGACCAGATTACTGGGCAATGCATTGGATAATGCGATTGAATCATGTAAAAATTGTGATGGGCCATTTAAGTCAATAAAGATAGAATTTACATACGATAACGGATTTTTATCCATACGGGTTACAAATCCCTATAGAGGAAGAATAAAAGAAATTGGGGTAGGCTGATCACAACTAAGAACAATACGAATGAACATGGATACGGTATGGCGATTATGGAGGAGATAGCTGAAAAATACAATGGCGGGATATTTTACAAGATAATGGAAGACATGTTCGTATTACGCATAGCGTTATATGAAAAAGACAATTAGTGATTATTTAGATTTTCTGCAAGTCAACAAACGTCTAGTTGACAGGTATTATTAGCTTGCGTTTTACACAGAATCCTACCCCCCTCTATTTTTGAGCTGCCACAGCATACCGCATATATGGTCGTCATAAATTACTAAGAACCCGAACGTCAAGGAACTTTAGATGTTTTACTTGGCATCTCCGAGGGGACAAAATCGCGCCCCTCGGGATAAAAGTAGGCTGCATCGTATTTCAAAGTCGTGTGTAGCTACTATAGGTTGGGATAGGATATTTTTATAATATTACGCATTAAATCATTCCTTAGTTTCCCTAAGAGTTCCCTATCTTCACTCTTGCTATATACTGGACCGTAGATTTGGTCTAGCATATCAGCGCTTTTACATTTATATTCGCCTTCTGCCAAAAGATTCTGTAAATCCAGAAGAAATTCTTCCGGGTACTCTCTAGCACGTTCATTCAGATAATCTGCTAAATCAGTGTGAGATTGATAAATATCTTCCAGATGAAAGAAATCAATAGTTTGTTTAAGCTTATCGTGGTCAGGTGAAGCGGCGTCAACCAGAATTGCAATTTTACCGTCCTCAGCGTTGAGTCCTTCGAATTTAAATTCAAAATTGACCTTGCTTGGAATATAAGGGTGCAGATACTCTTGCATATTTAATACTTTTTCTCCCTTGATAACGCTATTGCAAACATGGCAGCAAGGGATCAAGTTGTAAAAAGATAGAGCAAATATGGGGAAATGTGCATAAGGAAAAAAATGGTCCAACTCAGGTCGTGTGATTAAATCGTTAACGGTGCATGGATTCGCCGTGGGGTTGGAAATCACAGTATGAGTAAAATGTTGGCCACAGTATATGCACACCGGGGCGTCCAATCCACGGCAAAGCTTATAAGCATCCCAATTTTTAGTATGTTTGGTTGCGAAATTCTTGTAATTATATATCTTCTTAAATGCCAAAAATAGCTCTCGGTATAGGGGGCAAGGTGGATTTTTTTGAAATTCATAACCAAAATCGCCAAAGAACTTTGTTCCATCGGCTTCAATCTGGTAATCTCTTTGTATTCTTCTATATATAGTCATCAGTTTTCTTGGCTTTGCTTTAAGTATCTTTACATAATAAAACTTAGAAGTAGGCTCAATCATTTGGACAAGCAAATCATGGGCTTTTTGATTATTTGGTTCTGGAAAAGCCTTACCAAACTTACGAATCTGGATTTTTAGCTCATTTTCAATTTGTGCCGAAAGTCCATCCACATGTTTACTTAATAGCTCTTTTGTATTATCGCTGTCAGGTAGCTGAAACATCATCTGCCCCCCCTTTTGACTCGCCTTTTATTTCTTTTAATCTTTGTTGTTTCTGTGCAATTTCTCTCTCCAATTGACGAATTTCCATGTCGCTCGAATCAGTATTAAAGACATGGTCAAATCTCTGTTGTAGGGCATTATACAGTATAGGTTCACCAATGATGGATAGCATGTATTGGGCATCTTCTTTAACACGTTGGATTTTGTCGCCTGCGACATCTTCATGTTTCTCTATTTTCGAGAGGTCTCCTAAAAGAGATTTGATTTTTTCTTCAGCAAACTTGCCCGCGGCGCTTTTCATAAAAAAAGAGTTTTTTAGTAGCAGATGGATATTTTGCGCAAAAGTATCTTTCAGAACAAAGCTTTCAATTTTCTTATCATTATCAGATAGAAAAATAATGTTTTCTTTAGGCAAATCTGAAATAAAAAAGGGAGAGTTCGATGAGAGTATCAAGTGTAGATTAGAGTAGCCGTCTGTTTTTTCGCGAATCCACGTAAAGAATGTAATTAAATCATATACGATTTCCCTTTGCCACGAGGGGTGGAAATAGAGTTCCGCCTCATCCAGTATTATTATGTAGTTTTGCCTTTGCTCGGCCGCTTCAAAAAGCGACGTCAGGTTCTCGTTGGTTTTAAACAAGCTAAATATCCTTGCAAAAAGAATCAATCGACTCATTTCGCCGGATGACATGTTGGGAAGACTTATGGAGAAAAAACTATTGTAGTTCACACTAGAATGAATAAAGGTATAAAGTTTTGATATATCGTACATGTCTTCGATATGTATATCATGTTGTTCGTTTTCGTATAAAATCTTATAAAATCGATTAATATTGTCTTCATTGTCCTTTTGCCAATACTCACGTTCGTAATCTCTCAAACGGTAAATCATATTCTCATCTTTATACTCAATATAAAGCAATAGTTGTCCGAATTCATCATTGCTTAGTTCGATAGATTTGTCCTCAGATACAGCAGTTCTTACACGTTCAGCAAGTTGGATGATTTCATTTAAAAGTTTTATTTCTTTGCTGTTAGTATCTGGGGTATTCACTTCCCTCAAGTCGGGGAATTTTGCATGAGAGAATATATTTTTTAAATATGCCTCAAATGCATCTTTATCTGCACGAACATGTACTTTGCGTACAATAACGTTTTGAAAACAATCTTGCTCAGATTTATTATTCTGTCTGTTGCTGTGTTGAACATAATTGCAGTAATTTAAGATACGAAGCAAATCATTATTAGTCATTGCCAAATATTCATCTTTAAACAGGGTTTGCGTTGATAGATCAATCTTCCAAGGTGTGGTATCCAATTTACTTTGGTTGGTGTTTTGAAAATCAAAGACATTCGATATAAAGGCTATCTTTGTGTTGATGATGCTGTCGTATCCGCCGCTTCCACCCTCCTCATCTATCGGAATTAGCTCAACAATGGATATATCGTTATTACTTGACGGCTTTATATTTGTGTTGGATGTATAGTAGATTTGCTGCCCAATTTGAAATAGTAAAAAATATTCAGCATCTGGGGGTAGCAAGTTTTCATCCTTAGTTTTGCTGAAAATATGGCTGTTAAACAGCAGCTTTACAATTGATGTTTTTCCGGAACCGTTCTTACCAATTATTGCATGAATATTATCAACGCCATTTATATCAGCATCTTGATTGTAAGTTTTAACACCAGTGGAAAAGAAAGTAGGACTTCGGGTATATTTTACGTCTTTTGTTACATAAAAGGTATCGCCGCTCAATCGATAATGGTATTGTCTCGAAAAAATGATTTCTTTTTCTTTAATATTATATAGATTTTTAGTATAAAGGTATAGCAGCTGAAACTTTATAGAAGCCGATAATGGGGTTATTGATTCTAACTGCTTTAATATTTCTTCTGATTTCTTATAAAGATATGGCGTGTAATCATCACGTTCAAATTTTATCGATACCGGTGCGCTTTCTGGTATGCCTTTACCGCTAATGTAAATTACTATATCATTATTGTTCGGCGGAAACTTTGCTATTATTTTTAAATCGGCCTTATCGCTTCCATCCATAAATAGCAAGTATGTACTTACAGAATCATGATGACTATATTCAACGTGATAAGAGGTATCACCTATTTTTAGTTGAGCGAAATATTTCACGCCAGTTAGTCTCGATGCGATTTTATTTGAGTCTGATGCCTTTCGTTCCGCCCATCTTTGAAAATACTGGAAAATAACATCATTCAGATCGAATCGCTCAAAATATAATGTCTTAAGATATACTTTGTCATTGTCGCTCATTCGAGAGCAATCTATTAATTCGTAAAGATATCTTCGCTTGAACGTATAATCAATTTCACTTTCGGTTTTGTTAATGCGAACGCCTTTATCAATAATCGCTTTAATAAAACTTATATCCAGAAATTGAGCATACTTGCGTATATACTCTCCTCCGCGATAAGCTCGACCACGCTCGTTCGGTTCCCCAGCATAATTAAAACCCGTATATATAACATCTAAAAACATCTTCTGCTCATTTGCATTAAGCTGATCAAAGGATAGACCCCGCACAGCCATAAAAGGCAGCTCAATTGACAGTTCATAATCGGTAAATGTTGAATTATTACTTTTCAAATAGCTTAAGCAATGTGAAAGTATTTCCATCTGTTTTTGTTCCAGATTATCGTTCTCTCCGATAGCGGCTTGAAGTACTGGAAGGTGCTTATTTAATTCAATTATGAGCTGACTAAGATGATAAAAAAGTTCATCCTTGTCTACTGCTGGTGCCATAAATGTGTCTCCTTAAATATTATTTGTACAAAGCTCAGGTTGTAACGTTACTTGCTGATGAATATAGAATACCATAAATAGAAGCTTTTGCACAGTTTTGCTTATAAATATCAAGACATAAACTATGTTTTAGAAGATAGTGAATTAGCATGATGACGGCTGAATAGAATCCTCGAAAACAGAAAGCATCGTGAATCCGCATGCACAATTAAAATGACTGTCGCATAACTAAATCTTAAAACCTCCGCCGCCGCGGAGGTTTTTCTATGTTTATAACCGCTCCAAACGACCTGGGTTCTAAATCGTTGGACATGGGTTATTATCTTATAGATACAAATTCCATACATGCGGAGACGGTGTTATGAGTATACAGGAAATTGCAACAGAAGAAATGTTGGCAAGTGTAACTGAATTAGAGCCAATTACGCCTTTGCAGGTACAAAACAGCTCTGCGGGAACATTTGATTATGAGAGTCTGGCTAGATTCCTTTCTGAAAGACAGTTATCAATAAAAAGAGTATTATTTGCTCCGATGAATAAGATTCACGATGTATTCTATGTGGATTACCCAAATGGTATCTATAGCATATTCGATTTACGATACTTGAAATCTGCCAGAGCAAAAGCAGAACTCGAACGTATGGAAAGATACGCACGGAACGGGAATCCGAACCTTATACGGAAAGACTGGAATTTGTTTTATGGAGCGGATAAAGATATCGCTTTCATGGATGCGGATGTACCTATTCCTCTTCAGATATTCGATTTTAACCACCGCGTGTATGAAATGGAGCCAGAATCCATTTTCTGTGTATGGATGAGAATTCATACACATGTCACGAGTTCAAAAAGCATGTGGGACAGAGAAGTCCTCGATAAAGTCTTCTCGATGGCGCCGCCCGCTATTGTCGCAGGCAAGGAAGCCGATGATTTTATCACCGTGTACCGCGGGATGGGAGAATTATCGCGACCTGCTGAGACGGCAATATCGTGGAGCAGCAATCCAGTCAACGCACTTCATTTCGCGAACTGGTCTTCAAGAGGGACAAAGTTTGCTGTTGGTCAAATAAAAGTTAAAGAGATTGTGGCGTATCGTGCAGGGTTTTATGACGAAAACGAGGTAATAGTTCGTCCAAATACAGTAAGCGAAATTAAATATGAAGACATGTTCCCCGCTACTCAAGAGATATTTATACAGATGATAGCCCCGTTTTTCTTTGACTTCCAGCGATATGGCGAACAGGCGCGCAGATTGGGATATCAAGTGCCTGAGCCTGAGCCGGACTTAAATGAAATGCCGGATTTGCTAAAGATGTTCTATGTAGTCAGCCGGATGTATAGCAGGAAGTACCACGACATAAATCATATTCTTCGCGTCCTGTTTTTATCGTTCATCTATTATCACAATAGTGGAGACCCTCTAACAAAAAGCGACTGGGACATCCTCATATATTTCTCATTGCTACATGATATCGGGAGAAGAAATGAGGATGAGGACAGCGAACATGGGCGTGCCTCAGTTGAAATTATCAAAAAGAAAGGTTTACGAATTGGCGGGATTGCTCTTACAAAAAAAGATTACCGTCTCGCACATATCATAATCGAATATCACTGCATTGATGACTCGGAGGCGGAAAAGAAAATAAACACTACCCCCGGGTGGAGTAAGAGTGAAAAAAGGCGAGCATTAAGCCTGTATGCCATATGTAAAGACTTAGATGCATTGGATCGCGTTCGTTTCGGCGGATTGGATTACCGTATGCTCCGTACGCCGTATGCCCGCCGGCTTCCCCTTATAGCGGGTTGTTTACTGAAAGAAGACATCCTTGCCTTTGCGGACGGAACGCTACGTGAAAAATACAGGAGTTGTGGCGTTCAACCGGAGGAAGAAAAACATGGCTAAGTGTACTGAGTGCAGGCACACTATGTATGAACAATATGATGGATATAAAGGACATTGGTATTGCTTTCATCCTGACTTCGTAAAATCAAAGCCAAAGAGCATTAAGATCTGTGATGTTGAAGTTGGCGCTGATGAATATGATGTACTGGCCATTGTAGCCACACCAAAAATATGCATGGGATTCTCAACCATTGAGAATGAAAGACAATGATACGTGGAGGAAGTCAAGATGAATAATCACAACGCTTACAACGAATACCGGAGGGATAAAATCGCGCTTGATGTATGGTCAGTAAGAAATGTATTAGAAGCTGTTCTGGAGATTAGCGCTACTTACTATGGCAGTCAAGGCATGTACTTTTCCTACTATAGTGAGGAAGCAAATATTCTTGCCAATACAGCCGGAGATATGTGGACTGAGTTGGAACGGATGCTACACATATTCGGGTTAAATCTGCCGTTTAGACGGGTGAAATTTTATGCGGAGGACATGGAGGAGGGGTCGGGAATTTCATGGTTCAATAACGCGGTGTCCACTATGCCGTCCACTAATATGCTCTTAATGCTGATGAATGAAGAAGCCATTGAGGATTTTTGCGGCGTCAAGTCACCGTATATTACGGATTCTATCGAACGGGAAAAAAGGATGAATGTAATAACCCGTATTTCCAAAAGTCAGATGCTGCTTCTTATGGCTAGTGTTTTCAGCTTTATTACACGGTTTGTTGAACTTCATGAAGCGTATAAGACTATCTGTGGCATTGTTGATGAGCTTGACAGCCACCATACAACAATTGTTTCCGAAAACGGCAATATCACATATCATCCAGCTAATTTTCTTTAGGGGGCGTAGATATGATAATTATGTCATATGGAACACCATTTTCATCAAGCATGATATTTGACGATCTCTCCCGGATGGGAGAAATGACAAGTGAATACTTTTGGGGAGAAAACGCTCCGATACAGCATTACCACGATTTAATGGTAGATATTGAACGGGCATCCGAGCTAGTATACGACGAGCATGAAGCATTAGGCTACATTAGTTATCACTATCCGCCGGATGCTTATGGAAATCATAGGTCTGGATGGCTAAATACTGTTCTGAAAATATTTAACACGCCTAATGTAGCAAGAACAATCGAAGACTGTGAATGGCAGGCTATAGACAATAGCGGTGAAGAAGAGATCTATATACGGATGGCCTCAAATGCGGGGATAGAACTTTTTAAATGTATCTCCGCGGCAAATAGCCTAACAAAAAAACAAATGCTTGAGCTGTTTCCAAAAGCTTGCGAATTGATGATAAGCTTCATGGAAAAGCGTACCGCATTCGAGGTTATTTACGAGATATTACGGGAAATCGAATTGCATAGCACACGGTTTAACAACGCGAATGTGGAGGGAGACGATATCATATGAAAACATCACAAGCTCAGATAAACCTGCTAGATCCTATATTTGTAGATTGCTTCGCGGGCGGTGGCGGTTGGTGCACCGGAGCCGAGCTGGCGCTCGGCCGTCCAATAGATATAGCAATCAACCATGATCCTGATGCTGTGTTAATGCATAAAACGAACCATCCATACACGAAACATTATTGCGAAAATATTTACGCGGTGAAACCCAAAGCGGAAGTAGGCGGGCGTCATGTCGCATGGGCACACTTTTCACCTGATTGCACTCATCATAGCAGGGCAAAGGGTGGTAAACCAGTTAAAAAGAATATCCGCGGTTTGGCATGGGTTGTGCTACGTTGGGCAGCGGAGGTTAGGCCGGATATTATTAGCCTTGAGAATGTTGAGGAATTCAAAAAATGGGATTCATGTTCGTAAAGGGAAACCCGTCAAATCCAAAGCAGGACAAACATTCGCTAAGTGGAAAAGCCAGTTGGAGGATCTCGGCTATGTTGTTGAACATCGCGAACTGGTTGCCTGCGACTTCGGTGCGCCTACTAGCAGAAAGCGGCTGTTTATCATCGCTCGATGTGATGGCAAGGCAATTGTATGGCCCCAACCGACTCATAAAGACCCAAGGAGCGAGGAAGTTAAATCAGGGAAATTGCCTCCATGGCCGGTTGCAGCAGATATTATCGACTGGTCATTGCCCACTCCATCGATATTCATGAATAAAAAAGATATTCAAGAGCAATATGGGCTAAAAGCGAACCGGCCTCTTGCTGATAATACCATGCGCAGAATTATACGAGGAGTAAATAAGTTTGTAATCAATACAGACGATCCGTTCATTATGTCTTGTGATGGAACATCAGTGGCACTTGCTTCCAACATAATTTCCGTAAACCATTCAGGCGAGTTTCGTGGACAATCGTCGACAGAACCACTTCAAACTATCACCATGAAGCATGGATACGGGATAACTTCCTCATTACTATCACCGATTGTAATGGCGAATAAGGAAAACGCAGCCGGAAACACTCCCGTTTGTCCAACAGGAACCATCACAACCGGAGGGCATCAGATGCTCATCGCCCCATCGCTTACAGCTATCGGGCAGACCGGAGGCAAGGATGACCGTTGCCGGGACGCTAAGTCTCCAGTACATACAACGGTTACGAAGCAGGAAAGCTGTTTAGTTGCGCCCACACTTATCCAGTACCACACGGAGAGGTCAACGCACGTAAGGGCAAAAAATCTCGGAACTCCGATAATGACGATTGATACCGCAGGCCGACACGGGCTTACAATGGCGTCACTGAGCAAGTATTATGGCGAAGACCAGAACGGGCATAGTTTCAGAAACCCTGTGAATACGGCCACAACAAGAGACGGAGAGGGTCTGCAGGCATGTTATTTAAACGAGTACCACGGACAGAGCGAAACTCTTTCGCTTGCTGACCCTGTTCCCACAACGCTTTCAAGCGGACATGAAGCATTAGTGACGCCTTATATGTCTAAATTCTTTTCCGGCGGATATTCGCGTAAACGCGAAAATATCATCACAGGTGCCTACTATTACCGCGGTTGATCACAATGCGCTTGTTATCCCGCATGTGATGAAGATGAAAGGCAGCAATCTTGGGCATGGTCCACAAGAACCGATACAGACCATTACAGCTTCGGGACAGCACTTCGGTGCTCTCATGACTACCGTGGTTAAAATTAGCTCTGAGGCAGACCTTGGTTGCTGGCCCCAAATCCGTGAGCTGCTTAATCGATATTGTTCATATGACATTAAGGATGACGAGATACTGCTGTTGGGCATTAATGGCTTCTGGTATTACATTTCGGATATTGGGCTGCGGATGCTCTCCCCGCGAGAGCTATATTCAGCAAACGGATTCCCTTGCGATTACAAAATAAACAAAGACTATAAAGGGCGTCCTTACGCGAAAACCAAACAGGTTGCAAGATGTGGGAACGCGGTGCCTCCACCATTTGCGACAGCAATAGTAAAAGCAAATATTCCGGAATACTGCGTAGGTGGTATTGGCACAATGCGAGAACTTAACGAACAGATTGCTGTTTAATTGGTGCAATAAACAGTTAGTGGATAAGGCGTTTTTCGCAGGAAAATGAGGATTGAATTTAAAGATGTACAAACAAACATGTCTCTGGAAGAAACGTCTAAAGATACTTTCGTGTGGGGCAGGGCAACAGTCATCCGCTTTGGCGCTAATGTCGGCTGAGAACGCTATTGCATTGAAAGCAGGAGAAAAACTCCCGTGGCCGTTGGTGCCAATCTATGATGTCGCTGTATTTTGCGATCTTTCATGCGAGCCCAGTTGGGTATATGAGCAGGTGAAATTCATCTCTGATGTTTATAAAAGCTGCGGATTAAATTTTGTCGTACTCACCTCTGATTTATACGGGGATCATATCCAGCGGGTACAGAACGGCAAATATATTAAGATGCCTTTATGGACATTACAGGATGGGAAAAAGGGTAAACTTCACCGAACGTGCACCGTTGATTACAAAATAATTGCTATTCATCAATATGTAAAATATCATCTCCTGGGATATCGGTGGCGCGAGAGAATTCGGGATGAGGATGTTGATGCCCATGAAATGCATATAGGGTTTTCCGTGGAAGAGCGCCAGAGGATATTTGAAAGCAAAAACCCGATGTTTGTTAACAAATATCCATTAGCCGATATGGGCTTGACCCGAAAAGATAACTATACATATTGTCTTGAAAAATGGGGGATTGAAACAAAAGGGAGTTCATGTTATATCTGTCCGTTTCATAAAAACTACTTTTTTAAATATCTTCAAAAGAACTATCCTGTGGACTACGAAGCGGCAGTTCATTTCGACAATATCTTATGTAACAAACCGAAAGATGGCGCCGTTAAGTCAGAGCTCTTCATAACAGGCGGCCTACAGCGAATTTGGACGTTGTCCGATGGTGATTGTAATGATGCTCAGACGTTCTCATACATGGGGAACCAAGTATGGAATGGTTTTTAGCAATATGACATTAAATCCCACCACACTGTTATGAGTAGAGTATAGGGAATATGGAACTGAACTCGTTTTATTGAAATATTTGATATAAAAACGGCGGCATATCTTCGTAAATTGAAATGCCGCCGTCTTTCTCATACCTTTGGTGACCATTGGAGAACTGTATCTACTATAATCCGTATTATCAAACTGTTCACGGTTTCATCCACCTCAAATGAGTACACTCTATCATATGGGCGCATTTATGAGCATTCATCGTTACAATTCATTGCGCACTTTACACAACGGACAAGCACCAGTTGATAAACGGACTACTGGGTCGAAACATAGCAATTTCGGCTTCTATATAACAAATAAATGATTGGGATGTAAATGATGCCTATAAAACTATTGAAAGACCGTGAATGCACTGTTGAAACACCGGTTTCTGCGCTCGGCGAGCCTCAAAAGCCGGTTTATGGCACTGGTAAACGGATTAGGCCGCACATTGAGGGGCGTTGTTCTACGCCTCATGATAAGAAAACGTATCTTCCCGAACTACTCCCGCTTGAAGCATATGACATGATCATTGTCCTACTAAGTGGAGGGAAAGATTCGACGGCCGCATTCTGGTATTTAATCGAGCTGGGCGTCCCAATAGAGAAAATTGAAATCTGGCATCATAGTGTGGATGGTCTGCACCCTTATAGACGAATGGATTGGCCGGTGACTCAAGCATATGTACGTTCATTTGCAGAAGCAGTTGGCGCACCATTACGTCTTAGTTGGAGGGTAAACGGTTTTTTTGGCGAGCTATACCGTATCGGAGCCAGCTACCCCATTGAGTATGAAAATAACAGGGAAATTGTTAGCTGCCGTTTATCATCAAAACAGATAAAAAGCGAAGAAATACGTGAGGACATTCTTCAGGGAATTCTGTCAGAAGATGACTTAAAGGTTCTTGGACACCGAATGAGGTTCCCTGCTAAGTCCGGTGATCTGGCAAGACGTTGGTGCAGCTCCGCCTTAAAAATAGACGTGGCGTCCGCAGTAATCCGGCGCATTAACAGGGGCCCTCAACAAATAAATGCAATCGAGGGATATCATCAGGTGCTGCAACAACTTGGCTATGTTGGAAAATTTCCGGCCAAAGGCAGTATCGGAACAGGCCGGTGGTGTTCTCCACAGCTCAAGCGTATCGTGGCGGACAGCGTAATCAGAAGCCTTGTGGGACAGGTCAACGAACTTGACGCACTGGGAGGAAACTGCCGTTTTCCAGCCAAAGGGACATCTCAAGATGGCCGATGGTGCAGCGGTAAGCTCAAGGCGAGCATTCAGAACGGAGTAACGGCAGACTTCAATATCACAAAAGACAATATCAATATCTTAGTGGTGTCCGGCGAACGCCGCGGCGATTTCTTAACCTCATGTACACGATATGAATTTTCACTATTAAAACTTGTTTAGCTTCTGTTTTGGAAAGAGGGGTGTGGGGAGAAGACCTTTTCGCAAAAGGTTTTCTCCCCACACCGAGGAAATGGTTCATGAATCAAATGGTATGTGTTAGGAGTAAGCTCCTGATGACTTTTTTGCTGGTTACAATAATGAATGGTACGACGATTCTTATTGTTTTTTCGTACAGCGTTTTACAACGCCATGTTCAGCGAGATTGCACATGGGAACTATAAGAGAAATTTACATACCTTAAAAAGCAGTTTCCACTTTTGGTTCGTGTCGCATAAATGTGCATTTTGCGTTTTCGTATCCGTGCCGTAATATGAGCCGGTAGTTTTCAACTGTCGGTGTGCTTAATGTTGTTGCGTATTTAGAAACTTTTTGTACTTCCTCCGGGGTTAAACAGCTTGATATCAGAGCTTTTACTTTTTCAGATTCAGCTCGCTTTTTGCCGAAAATCTGAAGCGCTGATTTTTCGATTTCTATGTATAAACCTTTCCCATTACTAACAACTGATGATCTTATATCCCGACTGCGCAGCGCCAATACTTGATCCATTGTGATATCCAAAAGGCGCATAATATTTGAGGCCGACATATTTCCTTTACGGCTTTTGTACCCTATAGAGCATGACGCGTTACAAGCAATTAAGAAATTAATTTCAGAATCAAGACCTTTCTCTATTTTGTACAGAGCCTCAAGACCAAGATTGTCATAAACGCCACCATCCCAGAGAGTATATACAGATTCGGCAGGCTCTTTGTGTCCTCCGCCCATCTTATCCCTTGTCCATTGGTATTTGTCTGTTTTTAGCTTGTATGGCCCGATCAATATTGGAAAGCGCGCGGAAGCCGCAATTACTTCAGAAATTTGAAGCGCGGGCTTTTGGACATAACCTACTACATAATCGCCCATATAATCCTTGCGAAGCCGGAAGTTCTTTCCCGTTTCAAAGGTAGTACAATTGATTTCCCAATGCGGATAATCAGGAAGATCCTGCAATGTCCCATTAACGCCCCAATTTTTTTCTATGGTCTTGGCAACAAGCTCGACTCTATTCCACCAATATCCGGGGGAAAAGGGTAATTGCCACAGTGTATCGCGCTGTATGTCGTGACCCAGAACAGTCTCTTCAATTTGTGGAAGCACCCTTTCCAGATATTCCTTATCGGATGGCCATTTAAGTCCATTTTTTGCAACAATTAACCCAACGCACAAACTAGCTCCGGATACAGATGAAATACTTGCCACATGGCTCATGAATCCTTTTTCGGCTAGGTATTTAAATATTCCGAGATGAAAAACTGTCGCGCGTATTCCTCCGCCGGATAACGCTATACCAATTTTCAAATTGTCTATATCCATTTGCTTTTTCCTCCTCGTTCGCACCATATGGTCGCAAAACAGCCCTATAACTTATTAAACGATACTAACCGTTAACTGATTCCGCAAACTTTTGCATTTCTCTGGCGAAATTTTTCTCTTCATTTGTAAGCTCGTAAGGTTCTGCATTGGTCATGGCGTTCTGCATATACAGATCGCCGGAGAGGAACCCGTCGCCTATGAGATAATTACCATCTTCCTCGCCCGCAAATGTGAAGTTATAAACGGTGTCGTTATACGGGACGATAGCATTGCTGAGAACTGTAGCAACTTCTCCGCCTTCGATAGCCAGTTTATCACCTACCTTAATATTGCAAGCCTTTATACGTTCGCCGTCACACATAAAGGGATGTCCTACAGAAACTTTTGTTTCGCCTTTATCTGTTTTGATGTGATGAATTGTTTCGTCATTACCTGTGACAACATTGTCAACTATCAATTTTTTGCCTTCATCGTTTACAAGGCCGTCACCGATTCTAATTTCGGAGGCTTTTTTAAGCGTACCGTCATCACACTTAATAAGCGAATCTCTCCCAAAGCAACCCCAATAAATCACAATTGGCGGAACATAGACAGTATTTGAACCTGCTATGGATTCGTAATACTTTCTGTTGCCCGGAAGTAATGCTAAATCGCTGGGAGAAATGCTTTCAATTTCAATGCCGTCTATGTGTTTATTATTGTTTAGATCGAAAGTTGTGATATAGGAAAAGCCGCTAGAAAGCTTTATTTCTTTAGGATCTCCGCTCATGGTGCCTTGAACATCTTTATGCCAGTCGTAATCGCTTCTGCCTGAATATGAAAATTTTATATCGAATTCTACAATCGTTCTGCCCTGTGAATCTTTTTGTGGTTTGATAACGAAACAATTCTTTATTTGATTGTAAACCGTGCTATTATCTGCGTCGCCGCGGTATTTAAGAGTCTGGTCTTTGTAAGCATACGAAACAACGGGGCGGCTCATAAAGTCATCTACATCATCATCGACCCCGACGGCTGTAAAGCCTGCATTAATAGCAAATCTGCCTTTCAGCGGAAGAATCAGGTGTACAGAAGAGCTAGAAAAAGCGTTGTTTAAGAAATCATCGGTATTAATGCCGGAACGTGTAGCATTTCCGCCGTAGTCGCAAGACTTATAAACTTCCTGTTCAAACGTTCTGCCGTAAAGCATAATTATTTTTTGTTTTTGACCTTTGGTAAGTTCTGTAGGATGGTCGACCTCAATATAAGAAATGGGCGACAATTGGCCCAGGACAAAATTCCTGGATTCTTTTGCATACAGTATTTCGCCGTTCGGGTCGCCTCTTATACAAGGTATAAGTGACAGATAATAATTTGTTTTCATATGCGGAAGGCACTTTCGGTTCGCTTCTTAAAGTATACGCCAATTCGTTTAAAGATTCAAAATAAGCTGATTTAGGCGTAGAAACAGCGGCGCCCGTCGCTTTATCCACAACTCTAGTGGTAACCGTAACACCCACCCAAGGCGCTGCGGCGGCCGTTTCTGCAATTGTTTTGTTCGGGTCTATAAACGCACCTTTTAGTGCCGATTGAATTTGAAGGCTGCCTTGGGATATTTCAAAAGTGTTTTTGTCAGAAACAATATTCTTGGTGCAAATAATTTTGTCAGCAGTTATGATAGAAGTCTCTTTTTTCTCATCATTTGTTGTTTTGTTAGCGGTATCGAATGTATTTGCGTCGTTTGTATTTGCAAGCACACCTTTCGGTGAAGCTTTCGCCCCTGCGCTCACTTTTCTGGATTTGCGCTTCATGGCGTTTTGCCTTGTTTTGGTAAATCTTTTGTGAATGGCAGGGAATTTTTGCTGTAGGTTTCCTTCACCGCCGAATTCTTCAAGGAAGTTGTCGCAATCTTCTTTTTTGGAGAAGTCGAATTTGTACGGACCTCTATGTGCAGCAATTTTTTCTTCAAATTGTTTCGTTTCCATATTCAATCTCCTTATTAA
>JALQSN010000671.1:0-27500 GCA_023690525.1 Holotrichia oblita | reverse complement strand
AATAATCTCTTTCGTCATCCCATGAAGCAAATAAGAAAGCGTTTTGAATATCTTCTAAAGAACTGTTTTCGGTGATAACACCGTCTTGCGTGTAAATTCTGTACTTTTCCATTATTCTTGCCTCCATCAATCTTTGATGGTCTTAGTATAACATACATGTACATTGATGTCAACAATTATTTTCATGTACATTGATTTTATTTTGTGTTATACTTTGACAGAGGTGATTTTATGGCAAAGCCAAAAACAAAAACGAACGCACAAGTTAAAAACGATTATGCAAAAAAGACTTATGACGATATCCGCTTGCAAGTCAAAAAAGGCAAAAAGGATATTATCAAGGCTCATGCTGAACAAAAAGGCTTTGACGGTTTGCAAGGCTACATCAAAAAACTAATATCTGACGATATGGGCGGCTTGGATTTATGAGTCGCCTTTCGCAATTTCACACCAACGCTTTCCTTTTCGGCACGGCAATCCACAAGGTTTTAAACAAGGCTTTTCCGCATAATCGCCAAACGCTCTACAACCATTGTCATGCAATCCGGCGCGTCATCATTCAGATTATTACCCTCACGCTGATACTCCGTCAAATCACGGTAAAAAGCCGGAAACAATTTATTCCAATGTTCCGGCATATAAATTTGTCGAATGACATTCGTTGAGTTGCTTAATATCCGTGCTTCTTTATTCATCGACTGTACAAAGGTAATAAACCGTGTCTTTGAATTGCCGCCGTCCCTTGCAATGCGTTCAATAACTTTCTTGAACGCACTACCGCCGAAATTACTTTCCATAACAGCAATATCGACATTATACTGTTTTAGCCGTTTTGGTATTTCCTTTTCGGTTGTGTCCATTCCGTCTTTTGTATAATATACATCAAGTACATACGCCTTGCTTGGCTTTCCGATAACAACGCCGTAAATGATATTGCACAAATAATCGCTGCCACTGTCAGCCGTATCACACATAGATTCTATCTTGTCAAAATTCGGCAAATCCTTGTATGTGATAAATTCTCCGTACAATTTGCCCTTTAGGTCGATCGGCTCTTGGTCGTAATTCGCCCTTACAACATCTTCACCAATAGTATCAATCAAGTTTAGATACTGCGCATGGTTTAATATGCCGTCATTAAGCATTAAACCGTCCGTACAGGCTTTTTTTGTGATTACCCGTATGTTTCTACCCTGCGACTGATAAAGCGCAATTAAACGTCCTGCAAGGTCTTTTGTCGCCCATCTGGTCATAAACAATAGCAGCTTGCGTTTGCCCTCTAAGCGGCTGTAAAGCGTGTCGGTGAACCATTCGAAATGGTTTTCAAGAATAATTTGATTGCAAGCCTCATAGCTGTTTTTGACAATATCGTCAATGATTATAAAGTCTGCGCCTATACCAGTTGTCGTAGAACTCGGAGATGTCGCAAGATAGTTTTCCTCGTCATTGCCATCTAAAGCCCACATATCAACAGAGGCCGAACCATGCCGAATCTTAACCCCCGGAAATACGTCATTAAAGGCAATTCTACCAGTTCGCCGCTGTTCTTGAATAGCATTCCGGGTCTGCTTAGAGAATTTCCGCGATAACTTTTCATTGTATGAACAAGTCATTATTTTATACTTAGGATTTTTTCCTAATAGCCATTGAACCGCATTAACTGCCGTTCGGCTCTTTCCATGCCTCGGTGGTATGTTAATGATTAGCAGCTCGTTAGCGTCGTTCTCAAACTCTTGTATGGCCTCGCAAATCTCCTGCAAATAGACCGCATCATCGTTATAAAAGTCAGGCGCTTTAAGCTTGCAGAAGTGCCACAAATCGCGGCTGGCAAGCTCGCAATGAATATCTTTAAGCTGGCTATAAGGGATTATCTTTTGCAAGCCGTTTCAACTCCTCAATGCTTAAAGCCGATTCTGCCCGGCCAATGATCAAATCTGCGTCTATTTTATCAACAGGCTTTTCGCCTATAGTGTCACGAATAACCTCAAAAGCCTTTGTATCTCCATCGGTAGCTTTTTTTATAATAGCTAAGCACATTTCGTTTTGAATATTGCCATCACTAAGAAGCAAAAGCAATTCATCTTTGAGCTTTCGACGCTCCCGGCGCACTTCACCTGACTTAATGCCACCATTGCGGCCTCTTGCCCTTGCTTCATCTTTGCTTTTAACCGGGTCCAAGTTATTAGTGCCATCCCTAGCCATTATCACCACCCCTATTTTGTATACACTTTTTTAATATTCGGACTTTTAGTAGTTATTTATATAGTAATAATCTAATAAATATAGATTTTTTAATAAATACTATAAATTTAAGCAGGAATAAAGGGCTAGGAGGAATGTTCTAGCCCTTGGCCTCGTTGCCGCTCCTGCTATTGGTCTATTGCCACAAAAAGAAAAGCGCCCATGAATGAGCGCATTATAATTATAGATACTTCTAGTAATGACTAAATTTTATCATGACTATATGTCATTTGTCAAGTGTTTTATGAAATTATGATAAGATTTTTTTGTTTTTTGATATTGAATTTCTAATAATAACATTTCAATTTCTAATTCTAACATCATTTTCGTCTCAACAAATTGAGCTGTTTTATCGCTAATATTACTGCTATATGGCATATCGGTAATTATGGCAATTATTTTGGTCCCGGTTGCTTCTATTTCAGCAAGTTGTTGCTGTAATTTTATAAGTTTTTCATACCGATCACTATATAGCATTGTCCTCCTCCTCGCTTGTTTTAATTGTCGTTTTTGTCCGACCAAAAATAACCTGCGAAACATTATCAATATTACCTTGAGTAAATACAGTTACGAATAAAGGCGTTCCCAAAAACCATAAGACATTCCAATTCCGTGTTATATGCATAGAATAAGCTATAATTATGCCACAAATTATCCAGGCTGTTATATTAATAATAGTGCTATTAGTAATACCATTCACTCATTTGTCCCCCTTTATATTCATCATTTCGCAAATAAAAGCCAAATTACATGCAGCATGTTTATAGTGTTCGATACCGCTTTCAGAATCAATGCTTTCAGGATTTTCTGCAAAAGCTAAGGCGTGTCTAAGAAATGCATCTATATAGCGTTCAACTTCTACCCTGCGCCAACTTTGCGAATCTTTATATTTAATATTTCCATATTCCCGCACTTTAGCAATATCATAGACTATCTGCCACGGCACAAGCCTTAATAGTACTTTACCTGCGTCTGCTTTGATTGTTTGGTCGCTCATATTTTATTTTTTTGCCTTTCTATAATATAATCAATGTTCATTTAAGCATGGTGTGTTAGTTTCATCTTCCACCATTTGCTTTATTTCGCGAAACTTTTCAATGTAATCATTATTCATACCCTCAAACCCTCACTTTTTCAAATTAAATTTTATACTTCTTCGCCAACTCTTTAACAGCCTTAAAATATTCCTCTGCGCTCAATCCCAAATCTTCAAGCGCTCGCTTTGCAGCTTCATAAAGACGCAGGCGGGTTTGATAAGATAATGGCATAGCTTATTCCTCCATCCTTTTCTTAAAATCTTCCTCAATAAGGTCTAAAATGTATTGTTTAATGCTTTTACCTTGCGACTTTGCTATTTGCGCTATCTGCTCCAAATGATCTGCTGTAAATTGCAAAGGATAAGTTTTAATATTCACTTTATCACCTCCATTTTTTAAATAGTAACATATTTTACTTACTTAGTCAATAACTTTTAAAAATAAAAACGCCCTACATTTCTGTAAGGCGTTAAAATTATATTATATTAATTTAATGACTTTATTGTAACACAATTAACTATACCTAAAAAATCATTAATGGTTTCAAATGTACCATTATCTACTCTAAACTGAATTGTTGCATTTGCAGGAGTAGAGATTATTACATTATATGTGTGCCATCCACTAGGACGTATATTTAACTGCATCTCGGCGGCCGGCGTTCCATTTATAAGTAATTGAATATTTGGCTCTCCAGATGTTACCGAAAAAACTTCTAAACTTAAATAAATTTCATATACTGTTTTAGTAGTTAAATTAAATGTATTATTATCGGACAATGTTATTTCGCTACTTGCAAGTGGTACATTTGGAGAATTAAAATATAATAAATCACCAGTTGTATATGAAATTTGTTTATTATATGTCGCTGTAATATAATTCATAATTGGAGAAGCTCCAGTATCCCCTTTGTCGCCTTTTGGGCCAATTGGACCTTGTTCTCCATTGTCTCCTTTAGGTCCTGGTTCACCAATATCACCTTTTGGACCTTGATTACCCTGTAAACCAGGCTCACCTTGTGGCCCAGGGGGACCAGGTGGTCCCTGTTCTCCACATCCAGATTGTTTAATTATTTTTTGGATTCTGCAATCTAGCCAAATTAAAAATTCATGCCAACTACTAGAATTAAACATAGTAATACCTCCTATTTTTTATTGCAGAACCACTTCTTTAAGATTATTATATCTTTTAAACAATAACTTTACAATGAATCAAACAAATATTTAATATTATCTCTATCATAATTTTAAAATTAAAATTATTCAAAATATTAAATGAAATTGTAACACCTTGTAACACCCTGTAACATCTAAGGTGTTACAATAAAATACCTGCTAGATGCATATGTGTAACACCTGTAACACCTGTAACACCCAAAATAATCAATTCCCATGCGCGATACGTGTGTATGTATGTTTTTTATATATACACGCTTATATATAAGTAATAAAAACAAAAATGGGTGTTACAGGTGTTACACGACAACAAAATGCCTGCTATACATATATAAAAAATGTAACACCCTGGGTGTTACATTAGGGTTACAGGTGTTACAAAAAGGTAAATCATTTTGTGTATTTTCTTCTTCATCTTCTTTAATTTTTTAACCAAACACACCTGCATACAGTGTTATTGATGCGTTTTATTTTGGTATGTTTTGTTGGTTCACAGGAAATAATGTCTTTTTGCTTTGCCCAACTTAAGAATGCGGCAGAACTAAATCCTTCATCTTTCATCATCTTATCAAATTGTGATTTAATAATATAAATATACTCATTATCAATACATCCCCAAATATCACCAAAATATTCACCATAATTACCAATTTTGAATTTGCTACTGTTTATAGATACTGCATCATAAATATATTCTAATGCTCTTAAATTGCTGGATATTTCGTCTGCTGTAGATAAAAATGGTTTAATATCATCTATGTGTAATATTATATTATCTTGAAATATCCATTCATCAATAAGAAAATCAGCAGTAAGTATTAAACTTGCGGATATAGCTTGTTTTTCAGTTATTCCTTCGCCTACTAAATATTTATAAATGCTTTTTTGATAACTTTTCATAGCTTCCATATTGTTTTGTAACTTTTCAATAAATATACGACCAGCAAAGCCATAATTTTGTTTAATGACTTCCACCACATGCACTGGGTTTTCAAATATTTTAGTGTCTTTGCAGTCAACTTCTATAATGCGGTTAATTGCCCCGGCTCCGCTATTGCTATTAGTAATAGGCATCTCCCCAGTGGTCAAGAAGCAATTTTGCCAAGTATTTGTTTTTTGCAAACCGCCTGTTTTGGCTCCACGGCCTTTGCCTATACCCTCGCAAAGCAGATATATCATATTATCAAAATCGCGCCTATCCTTAATGACTTGCAATTCATCAAGTACTAGCGGCAGGGAGTTTACAAAGCCTGCGCTTAATTCTTGAGATACTATTGTGCCGTTGAAAGTATGTGCATATTTGCCCATTTCTGGATTTGCCCAAACACTGGTTGCAAGCATTAAAGACACGGTTTTGCCGCTCTCGCTGCCACCCCAAAGATGAACGAAAAAGGGCAAAGCATCACAAGGCTTGACAAGTACGCTAGCGAAACTAGCAGCAAGCATAATTCGGGCTAATACTCCATTTTTGCGTATCTCTTTGCAGATTTCCAGCCATTTTTCATAGCTGCCTTTTTCTTTGACGCTCTCAAAAAGTGCTTAAAACTAATTTCGCCATCAAAAACTAAATTTTCAACATATGGACTAAAGCCATATTCATCAATCCAACCCAAGCGACTCACAGAATTAACTTCTGTAAGACGATCATAGTTTAGATGCTCCATGTCTGTTAAGTATTTAACAAGATGCTTAGAATTTTCACTATTAACAGCTATTCCATAATCCGCGAGCTGAATAATAGCCGTATTGCTAGCAAGTGTCCGTTTTTCAACTATGATATTTCGCCATTGCTTATTTTTACGATAAGCTATCTTTAACTTCTCTATGCCAGTATCAACATTTACAAGCCGCTGAATCGGCATAATTGGATGATTGCAGGCCATAATCTCAAAGCCGTATTTATCCACGCTGCTAATGCCCAAATCATCTGCTGTCCATATACCGCTATCAAGTTCCAATTCCTGCCCGGTAAAATCAGTTGTATTGTTGGCAAGCATTGTATTTTTACTTGTAACCGTGGTCAAATAAGCTTTCCATAATGACATAAAATTTCTAACGCCAACCGCCCCAGCCTTATCCCTAAGAATAGCTATGTATTGTTGCAATTTAAGCTTATTATTTATAAACTCATAAAGCCAATCAAAGGGCGCTGTCGTGGTTAAATAATCTTCTTTGGTATATTCAGGTATTAAAATAATGGCCTTGTCTTTGTCCACATCTTCACCGCCTCATTTCATATAGCCCAACAATCTAAAATATACTCGATATACACTTGTTTTTGTAAAGATTCCACAAATAAAGGATGTAGCTCATTCTCTAAAGACAACGGCGCATATTTAGAGCGATTTTCAGCCATTCTAAGCCACTCGCCAACCGTATCATAATACTTTACACTAGCGGCCTCTTTTTCGGCCTTCTCGCGGCTTCTGGCGGCTTCTCGCGCTTTTATTTCGGCGCATATTCTCTGCTGTTCCCTTAATGATATTCGCTGCCCTAAATTCAGCCTTAAGCTAAAATCATAATCCAACTTTGCTATGGCCTGCCCAAAATTAAGGCCGAAGAGCTTTCGCACGAAGTCTATAACGCTACCCACTTCATACAACCAAAGCACTTGTATTTCTGATTGTTGGCGTACACTTTAAAAGATGGCGTATCTTCTTGATGAAAAGGACAACACGTAAAGCCTCGGCTATTCAACGAAAACCCATAGCGGCCTAAAATATCCAGCATATCAACTTGCAAAGTTATTTTGTCAATTATTTCAGGGTTATACATTGCTATTCTCCTTTTTGACAAAGAAGTTGCAAGGCTAAAGTAATTACCTGCTGCAATGTCATATCATTGTCAAGTGCATACTGCTTTACTGCCCGGTGTAGTTCTTCTGAAAAATCATAGTTATATCGTGCCATTTTCAAACCTCCTAATTGTTATTTATTCCCGATTTATTATAACATATATAACAAGCAATTTCAAGAAAAAAGCGCCCTTATTTTTCAAAGAGCGCGATATTCTTTAACGATATTATTAGCTTTCTAGCTCTTTTCTAATCGCCTCAAACGTGGGTTCGGCCTGCTTAATAGCTCTGCCGCAATGTGGGCAAAACTCAAACTTTTCTGCTGAATATTGACCACTTAAAAACTACCCATTCGGTAACACCTTCGCATAAATAACACCCTTGCTGTTCAGAATTATACATTTGCTTATTCCTCCCTTTATTGATTTATCAAAAATTCCCTCAAAGAATAGTGTAAAATCTCCCCAATAAGCCAGCCGCTAATCTCCGGTTTACAGAAGTGTAGCTGAATATTATAGCGGTTACTCCATGAAAACAGGCTAGCTATTAAAGACTGTGGGGCTAACTTAGAGCGGTAATTATGCGTGTAAATCTTTTCATAGTTGCCCGATTCAATAAGCAGATGCATCCGGCAACCGTCTGCTTTGGCGCGCTCAAACTCTCGCTTAAATCTTTCGCGCTCCCCGGTAAAGCAAAAAGCTAATTCGTCTATAGACATCTTCCGTTCTACAATAGCTATTTGCGCCATTTCTAGCCATTCTCCGCTTATATCTTGATATTTACCAGAATAATCCCCGACGTTTAACTTCTGGCGCTCAAAGGGGCGGTTAAGCCCCTCAAGTCGCCTTTGCAATGATTTGGTTTCTTGTTCTCTGGTATCCACCAATATTACTAAAGAATCAAGCATATTTTGTATTTGCAACGGTGTGTACTTATTCATAGGCTAAAATGGCAAATCAGAATCATCCAGCATCGGACTACCATCCGAATAGCTGCCGGGTGATTGTTGCTTTTTCAACATCTTAGGCGCAGGAATAGTATATTTTCCTTCTTTAATAACTTGAATTGGCCTAAAACTATGCAGCGTTACCGCCATACCATTATAGCCGTTAAAGTCGTATTCCTTTTCAAAGAAGATAGCGCCTACTTTTTTGCCTACAAGCTGCTTTTCATCCCATGCCCAATGAAATCCAGGGTTACTTTCCTCGATAGCTACAATAGAGCTTTTGAAAATACGAATGGTCAAATTGTCTTTATCGCTTCCGTCCTCTTTGGGAATGTTCAAACGATGTATGCCCTTATATTTTTTGTTCTCAAACTGCGAATCGCGGAATTGATTAGTAAAGAAGTTTTTATATTCGCCCTCTGCTATGTCATAAGATAGCTGTAATACTTCACCATTCGCCATATCTACCGTATGCGCGTCTGTAATTCCCAGAATATAGCCACCTACTGGCAATTTTTGCACTTCTTTGATAGTTGTTGCTTCACTATAGCCCTTAAATTCTCTCATGTTTTTTCGCTCCTATTCTTTTTTTTTAATTTTATTATAAAAGTTCCTTATATTGCTTAATTAATCCTAATTCTTTCTTAACTAGACTAACATATGATTTGCTTACATTAAACTTTTTAGCTATATCTGCATCTTTATAACCACCTTCTTTTAACAACAATTCTATTCCTTTTTTAGCACTATTTTCTTTCGCAAGAATTTTACAATCATCACAATAAAATCTAGCATTAGAATGAGAAAATTGTTTGCCGCACTTATTACAAATAAATATATATTGCACAATTAATTCCTCCTATTCTTTTTTAATATTCATCAAGAGCTTTAATAACTTCAACAATATCATTGCCTATCGTATCGGCCTCAAAAGCCCCTAATGGCGTTTTGGTGGTGCTGTTTTGCGAATGAGTTTCAAAAACGTATTGACCACCAACGCATTTCGCAAGTAAAACTGTGGTAAATTTGCTTTCGAGAGCTATTTTATCAATTTTTTTGCCGTTAGTTTTTATGCGCGTAAAGTTATTTTCGTCCGTTTGTGTGTGCGCCATAACAATAATCATTAAGTCATCCCGGTACGAATATAAGCCATCTGCCATATCCCAGATACATTGTGCAAGGTCTGTCCATTTATCATACCCTTTTTCTTTGGCGCGACGCATTTCGTCTGCAATCATAATGCCATTGACGGTATCTATAACCACATACTTTATGCCGGGACATTTTTCACTGATACCGTCCAATAAACCCATAACAACAGCAATATCATTTGTAGACTTATAATTCTTGTTTTCAGCATTGTATTGCTGCCGCCAACCCTTCCAGCTTAATCCTTTTTTATCGCAGTCTATATAATAAGTTTCCGCTGGCGGTAAATTTCTCATTGCCGTGGTCTTTCCGCTACCGGATTCTCCAGCCACACATATAACTTTGCTCATTAATCCGTTACCTCCTTTCCATTGCCTTTAACTTCCAATTGCTGTAGTTGTTGAAATAAAAAGCTCATATATTCATCATCTTTTAATGGACAATGAAATCCAAATCTAGTTCGCCAATTTGGTTGCTTTTCTCCGGTTGCTTGGCAAAAATGTGTGTCACTTGCCCTGTCTTCTCGTAATGCTATGCAATATTGACAACATACTTTGTCATTTGGAAAACCTATTTCTAGCCAGAGCATTTTATAGTGGCTAACGCCATTATCTATATGCATTATCATTCCTCGCTTTCTCATGCCAAATTATACATTCTGCGAAGGGCTGGATACACGGTGTATAGCACTTGAACTTACATTGATAACAACATTGCGTGTACCCTTTGGGGCAGAATTCAATTTCTTCTTTTATCTCGCAAATTCGCTGCATTCTTCTTCCTCCGCATAATTAATATCAGTAAAATCTTCTGAATAACAATATGGGCAACATTCACTATTCATATATGAAGGTGAACCATGGCATTCTCCCATATATTCCTGGCTAATTTTATAATTATCAAAAAGATGTCCACATTCTCCACATTGATACATTTTAATTCCTCCTTATTTACCCAAAAGTTATAATTAATACCACAATAGTTATTGCAGCTAAAATCAAACCGCTTATAGCTTTTAAAATATCTTTAAAATATATTCCATCAAATAAATGTTTTTGTGGCTTCTGATTGTTTATTTTTGGTTCTGGTATCAATACTTTAGCTTCTTGTACTTCATAAAGTGGAAGTATGTTTAATTCTTTATTCATTATTTTCACCATCCCAAATTATTTTATACTTAGTAATAAATTGTCCAGTAGTTATTTTTTGTCCTGTTTGTTTAATAGCATGTCGCATATTTCGTTCTGCTATTGTATTGCTAATATTCCATTTTTTACCAACCTCAGTATATAACTCCATCATAGGCTGTATTGGTCTATAGATTTCAATTGCATAATTAAGATAATAAAAACCATTCATATCTGCTGGTATTCCTAATTCTAAAAGCTTTTTTTTATACATATTACACCTCCTATTCAACTTTATTTTTAATCTTATTATTAAAATAACACATCATTGTTCATTTGTCAACATTTTTTCAAAGATATTTAACAATATTTTCATATTTTTTTTGACATTTTTTACATAGAATAAATAAATCTTGGCCAACAAAAATCATAAATTCACCTTGATTATTACAACAATAACATTTTAACATATTAAATCCTCCTTAATTTTATTACATTCTATGTGCAAAAACCAAAAAAATACCATCCAATTAAGGATGGCATAATATTTTTTGCATTTATTCATGGTTATAAATTATTTTATCTATAAGGCCATACGCTAAAGCTTGTTGAGCATTCATAAAATTGTCTCGATCAGTATCAGATAATACTTCTTCATATGGCCGATCACAATTTTTTGCTAGTGTACTAATAAGATTATACTTCATTTCTCGCATTCTTTCGGTATGTATTTCTATGTCGGAAACTTGTTTTTTTGGTATATCACCCTTGGGTTGATGTATCATAATTTCGGCATTAGGCAAAGCGCATCGTTTTCCTTTTGTGCCAGATGATAACAAAAATGCAGCCATAGAAGCTACACTACCCATAGCTATCGTGCAAACATCACATTTAATATAATTCATACAATCATAAATCGCCATACCATCTGTAATGCTACCACCAGGTGAATTGATATAGAAAAATATATCCTTTTCGGGGCTTTCAGCCTCTAAAAATAAAAGCTGCGCCACAATAACGCTGGCTGGGGCCGGGTCTATATGTTCATCAAGGATTATTATGCGTTCTACCAAAAGCCGGGAGAATATATCAAAGGAGCGTTCACCCCGGACTGTAGGCTGCACCACAAAAGGGATAAGATTCATTTATCTAGCAACTTCCTTTACCGTTTTTATTGCCTGCGGAATACCCCAAATTAGTAAAGCTATCAGCAATAGTAACAATAGCACCACAAGCAGCAGCGCATAATTAGACAGATAAATTTTATCTATATAGAGAGCAGGACTGTCATAAATTTTATACATCATAAAATTACCCTATAGAACAAATCCCTGGAAGTCTAATCCTCCAGGGATTTCTCAAATAATATACGAGAATGCGGGTCATAGGCTCCATTCCAATGGTGGAATTGGTTTGATTTTCCGAACATGTTTTTTATCAGATATTCGTACCGTTCAAAATAATCAGGCTGTTCAGCTACAATCTGGCTCATATCCCAATCCATAGCATTTAGCTCAATTATTTTATCTGTAACATAAACAAATTCAGCCTTAACATCTTTGATTATTTCGTCGCTTATAAAGTTGAATACGGAAACATCACCATTAGTGAGAATTTCTGCTGCTATTCTTTCATAATCTTTTAATGCAGATTCTTCCCATTTTTGATGTATGCGGAATAGTTCTTTTATTATTTGCCATGTTTCCTCTGTTTTTAACTGTTTTCTATTTTTACCACCCAATAATGGTTCAGCAATATTTGCTCCTTTAGGAAGTTTATCTGGCGTAAATACATGATATGTTTCCGTTATGTACCTTTTTATCTTTCTTTGGGTACAAGATTCTTGCAAATATTGGTACTCGTGGAGCATGGCATAACCGTACTGATAAGTAAACCAAAAGCAATCAGCAGCTTCTCTATGGACAGATAAGGCTATTTGATAATTGTTGTTTATTTCACTTAACAATTGCAAAGACATAGGAGTAGCCCTCCTTATCGCCTCATATCGGGGCCGGGGCGGTGGGCATCATCATCGGCACGATCATATCGCCTGTCGGTTCTGTCGCTTCGCGTATCGTCATATCTAGCGCGATCTGCTTTCATTGCAGGAGAAGTATTATAGGTATCATCGGCTGTGTGCCGCACCTCGTCTGCTGCTCGTCTCGCTTCATCGGCGGCACGTCTGGCTTCATTAGCCATGCGACGGGTTTCGTCTGCTGTACGCTGTGTATCGTCATCGTAACGGTCATCATTATATCTGTTGTTCATATCGTCCATTTCGGCACGTCGCCTTACTCTGCGAACCCTGCTCGGTCCGTAAAGGTTGGGAAGGAAACGCCCTGTTCTTGCACTTCTCCACCGTGGCATATTCACAATTTCCGAATCGTCCATTTCGTCATCATATCGGCCATCATCCATATTATATCTGTCATCATCATAATGATCATCGGTAGTAATATGCGGAAGAATTTTATTTATCGTTTCCATAGCAATACGCATTACATCATCTGTATTTTTATCGTGTCGCCGCGCATTAGTCCTAACACCGATATTAGTGTCAGAATATGGCCGCCTATCATCCATATCATTGAGATTTTTTATAGTATCTGTAGCATCTTTAATCATAGCAGTAAGCATCTGATGATGTTGTGGATTCCTTATTTTTCCGCTTTCTAAATGACGATTTGCTTCAGCAATGGTATTTTCTGCATGGCGACGCGTTTTTTCCTTTTCGTGTTCATATCTCATAACACTTATCTCCTTTTTTATGATATATTTAATCCACTTCTTCCGTGGAGTTATCCTCTTGTTTAACAATTCCATTGTCTAATAATGATTTAATTCTATCAAGCATTTCAAATATATTATTTTTTAAAATTTGTTTTTCAGGACCAATACATCCATTTAACGATGCTGCAAGATGTCCATAACAATCAGATATATACGCTTTGCAAATTCTAGTTTGACCTTCTGCACAATTATTAATTTTCATAATTTTGCACCTCTTATTCTTCTTACTAATTCAGGTAAAACTTCTAAAATATAGTCTATATCATCTTCAGTATTATACATTCCCAAGCTAAACCTTATAGAACCATATGCTAATTTATCAGATAATCCGATTGCAGTTAATACATGAGACGGTTCTAAATGGCTATATAAACAAGCTGCACTATTAGAAGCATAAATTCCTTTTTCGCTAAGCATTGTTATTAAGGATTCGCCTTCTATTCCCTCAAAACTTACATTTATAATATTAGGCAAATTATTTTCAATAGAACCATTAAATTTAACTCCAGATATTGTTGACTTTATTCCATTTATTAATTTATTTTTCAAAATAGGTATTTGATTTACTTCCTTTAATAATTCTGCTGCTTTACCCATTCCGACAATTGAATTTACATTTTCTGTTCCGCTTCTAAAATTGTATTCTTGACCTCCCCCATGAAATATGGGATATAATTCAATGCCATCTTTGATATATAATGCACCTACGCCTTTCGGTGCATAAAATTTATGCCCAGATAGAGATAACATGTCAATATTGTATTTTTTAACATCTATATTACAATGACCAACAGCCTGAACTGCGTCAGTGTGAAAACAAATACCGTACTGTTTACAAATATCGCCAATTTCTTTGATTGGCTGGATTGTGCCTATTTCATTGTTGGCAAACATAATTGAAATTAAAATAGTATCTTTATGTATTGATCTTTCAAATTGATCTAAATTGATAAAACCTTCATTATCTACTGTCAAATAGGTTGCATAATAACCATTGTACTGCAAATATTTTACAGTATTAAGTACAGACATATGTTCAATTTCAGTAGTAATGATATGATGCCCTTTACTGTTATCAAAATATCCTTGTAATGCAAGATTGTTGGATTCTGTTCCACCAGAAGTAAAAATAATTTCATCAGGTTCAGCATTAATAAGATTTGCAATTTGACATCTTGCTTTATTAAGTAATTCTCTGCTTTTTTGTCCCATAGTATGAATACATGAAGCATTGCCATAATTATCTTGATTTTCTTGCATCACATTTAAAACTTCTTGCCTAATTTTTGTAGATGCAGCATTATCAACATAAACAGTATTCATTAATATCACCTATATTATAGAGAAGGGGCGACGGTTAGCCGCCCCTATTTGATTAAATTAATACCCTAAAAAACCACCAAATTTTACTTTACCATAACCATAAGTATTACCATAACCATAGCCGTAATCATAACCACAATGTTTCATGGGTTTATCAGCAATTTTTATGCTGCCACAATCTGTACTATTGGCAGGGATTCTGATTTTTTCGCCACAAGTACGAATATCATCATCCCAATTAGCCCAATTAGCACCCTTAGCACAATTTCCATTTTGACAAGTAACAGGAATCAAATAGAAAATTTCGCGAGTGATAAATTGGCAACCTTCATACCAGCTGACTTCAATTGTTAAATAGCGAATATTTAAGCTGCTAGGTTGGATAATGCGAATGACCGGATGTCTCTGATGAGGCAAGCAGTTTTCATCGTTTTCTTCGACATTAAAGTCCTGTGGGGCAAGTTCAAACAGTTCAGCAGCACGACCACCAAACAAATGACGGTTTCCACGCAAGAAAGCGCTAATCGGATGATTTTCGATATCGCCAGTCGACACGGCGAGCGTATGAAGATCTCCGGCTTTCAGAAACAAATAAGAAGGAAATTGAACGAACGACAACCAATTAAGTCATCGGAAATGACTATAATATAATTCTTCGTTCATTCTAAAACCATGTTCAATATCGCCTACCAAGAAAAGAGCATCATCAATACCGGCAAGCGACACTACACGATCAACAGTAATTGTTTTAGGTTCTTCGCACTTAATAGGATATTCCTTTACGGTAATATCTTTTAAGTACATTAGGTTTGTAGCAACATTTCTTTTCCAATTTAGAAAAAGAAGCATCAAAACCACAATTCATAGCGCGTTGTACACCATGATAACCACCGGAGTAGTTATTATAGTAACCATAACTTTTGTTACAACCCATTTGTCATACCTCCTAATTTTTAATTAGAGAGGTCGGGCCGCCCGTCACGGCCCATTCCTCACTATGTCAAGCCTTTGCCACGGTCGCAAAGACAATAACATCATTAACACTTAGCGAAACAAGGCGCTCCCATAGTCAATTGTTGAATAACTCCATTGATTATATCACTATTATTTTGTTTAGTTAAAAGTTGCGTAAGTGCCATTGATTGCATACCTAATTGATTTTGAATAGTGGCATAGGTTTTTAATTGTTCTTTTTCCACATTATCAATTTTGCTTGCTAAACCAAAACCCATATTTGCAAATTCTTTACCTAAGCAATTAATTTCTTGTTGCGTTTGTGTTTCTCTGGCGCGATCTTCACCATGTTCTAATTTTTGCATTACTTCCAAATGGTCAATTTCACAATTTTTGTAGTTATTACCATCCGCACATTTTGCGGCTGTCATTGCTGCGATAAGACCGGCATAATCAGTACCAACACCAACACCATTCCCATGATAACCACGATCTTTGTTAAACATTGCTAGTGCAATAATCGCGATTATGAAGATTATTGCAAAGATAATAACAGCCCAAATATAGTCATTATCTCGCTTATTGAGTGAACTACCGGCTAACATGCCCATTAAAGCACCACCGCCACCCATATTATCTCCATCCTGCCTGAATTCCATAATGAGAAACCTCCTTTTATTTTATATATTAACAAGAATTATTAATTAATAATATCTTGCCAATTTTGAATATTACTTGCTTCTTTACCAAAAGCTATAATTTCTTCCGGTCTTTGACCTTGCATTTTCTCAAGCATATTCGCCAATACTGAACAAAAACCACCGGTCCTTTTTAGATCTTGAATCATAGTTTTAGTATTTACTTTTTGGCCTAATACTTCAACTTCACCGACATTTGTCATAGCCTGCATAACATTTGGAATATTACCGCCTTGTTGTGCTGTATTTATAGCAGTATCAGCTACTTTTTTAGTAGATGGTGAAATTGTAGAAAGAGCATTAAGAGTTTCTACAGGGTCTACTTTTCCAGTTTGTGCTGCTTTTTTAAACAAATTTGTAAAAGCAGGTAATGTGCTTAAAATGCCAAATATTCTTTTAATTATTTCAGCCATTATTTATCATCCTTTGTTTTAGCTTTATTATTGATTTTAGTATTTGGCTTATCTATTTTAGTGTCAATTTTTTTAAATTCTTGTATTTCATTATACATAGAATCTAATTTATCAGCTACGGCAACAAGCGCCTCTGCAATTTGTGACATTTCGGCGCTAGTATCATTATTTTTAGAAAGGCTTATTTCGCCCTCGTCAATGTATGACCGCCAATCCATAAGTTGCCGAACATGGTTATAACGCCCGACATATACTTTGTTTTCGCTTGGGCAATCTACTATTTGTTTGCGCCCGGATTTATCTGGCACTATATATTCCAGTTCCGACTGCGAATTAATTTCATATGGGGCGGTATCATTAGACATTCTTTGCGGTTCCTGGACATTTTGTGCTGCATCAAAAGATTGTTGTGGTACATATTGCCGTAAATATTGAGCTAACGGATTATCATTATTAAACCCACCAAAATAATTTACCATTTCCACACCCCCACACCTAACTTAACAATGAGTAAAAGGATATTCTGATTCCTTATGATCTTGTTCTTGTTGATCATCTTGTGTATTTTCTTGTTTCTTTTCCTGTTGTTCTTCTTGTTTTTCTTGACCAATAGGCAAAGCTTTTAATTCTTCCATCATTTCTCCAGATGTTAACTTTTGCATTTCGGGAACAATTGTTTTTGCAGCTTCATCAATAAGCGGATAAAGAAGCAAAGCACCGCCTAAAATAGTAAAAGTAGTTTTAACTAATTCTGACATTTTATCATCATGGCCCATCAATCCCACATCCTTTACTATATTAATAGGCTACAGGCATGAGCGGAAGATGTGGTTTCTGCTCACACCTGCGCCTATGCTTAAATTATGACATAAAAAAAATGGACGCATATGCCATTTTCATGACACCTGCGCCCATTTAATCCCAAGCCATCCGCTTGATTTTATTTTCTATTTTCTTTTTCTTGCGGTATAGTTGCCGCTCTGATATATACAATTCAGCGGCTATGTCAGAGTATCTCCATCCACGCCGCCGAAAGTTGATTATTTTCTTTTCTTCATCTGTAAAATCTATAGTGCTAAAAATTTCTTTCCATTCTTGCAGCGTGAAGTCATAAATAACCATCACCGCCTCGTCGCAACTCTTTTGACTTTACCATTTTTTCTAGTTCTTTTCACCACTTTTATCTTCGCCATTATTTATATCACCATCATTTCCTATGTAATTTGCATGACCGCCACCATCAGTATTTAATTCATAACTTATAAAATCATACATGGAAAGATAGTACACAAAACCTATGATTGTGCAAAACCATAGCGCCAATACTACAATTAGAGCAATAAACCACCGTTTACTATCGCGACGGGCATTGGCGATCAGCTCCCAGGCAAAACTTCTTTCTTCTTTAATTTCTTTTGCCGATATATCAGCTAGTTCTTTTGCAAATTCAAATTTAAAGTCTTCTTTGAGGTTTGCCACATCGTCACCCCCGTGTTATAAAGTCCATCAACTCCGATTTAACGATTTTCAAATTATCCATGTTATTATTAGTTAGCCGATTGTCAATAAGGGCAATCATGGCTTTACAGAGCAACTTATTTGATAGTTCGTTTTGCTCTATCATCCTCAAATTAGCTTCTTCGTGTCGTTCTAAAGCATCAACTCTATCTCTTATTTTTAATGCTGGTATGGCATATTTTAAAACTACACCTAATGCCCCACCAATTAATACTATAGCCGCTAAAAATTGTGTGAGTGATATGTTATCCATATCTACCTCCTCTTATTATGGATGATAACATAATTCAACATTTTAATCAATACTTTTTGTCTATTTTGCAATTATTTCTCTTCCTTCCAGCAATTAATTAATTGCCATACAACAGAATTAACAAGTGTCGTCGTTTCATCGGCACTCCAATTATAACCTTTACTGGCTAAATAATTAATAACAAATGCCAATTTTTCTTTGCCCATACCGCTGCCCTTAATTTGTTCTTCTGCGGCAGTTACTGCTACTTCCAGCCAATAAGTAACTGTATCTCGTTTTTCTGCGCTGATTTTGCTCTTGAGATATGGCACTAAAAAAGCGGCTGCCGCGGCTGCTGCCACAGCTATAATAGCATTAAATAATGGTGTTAAGTCAATCATTCTTTTTCGGCCTCCTTATTAATCTCCTTCTTTCTAATCCCGGCTAGAAGCCATAATTCCCCTGTAGTAAATGCGAACCATGCGGCAATAAGCGCTGTAGGCTCTGCGCCCACTTTAAGGAATGTATAAAGCACAAAAGCTGCAAAAGTAGCATTTAAGACAATTACTAAAGATACAATTATTTTGCTATATTTCATTTTATCAACCCCATACGCCCAAATACTGCTGCCGCTTGCTCTCGCGTCAAAGGAGCTTGTGGGGCAGTACCATCAAATATTTTGGCTGCTGTAGCTTTTTTATACCAACCTTCTTTATCTGACCATGCAGACTGGTCTTTTTTAGCCTGTTCTGTAAAATAAACATTAAGCATTTTATTGAATTCTTCTTGAGTCATTTCGTCACCACTTTCTATATAATCAACTCCGGGCAATTTAAACCAATCCAACCATTTACCATTTTTTAAGGTGCTTTCTATAACCCCATAATCAATACTCTTAGCCTCAATAACCTTGCCATTTTCAGCATATATCCCAATATGCCCAGGGAACCATACCGCCACCCCAGGCAATTCGGGTATCTTATCAATGCTTCCCATTCCATTTTGCCGCGAATACTATTTGCAGAATAATCGGTAGCAGCATTATATTTTTTTCCATCTTGCCAATAAGCTCCAGCCTTAATAAGGCCAATGCAATCAAAGGCACGTTTGCCCATATTTTTACGACATTTATTAATATAATTTGTTGTATAATGTGCAGGATATTGTTTGGCTTTTTGTTGAATAAATGCTTCTGTAACTGTTTGGCCAAAACTCCCCACATATAAGAACTGCCTAATTGTTTTCTTGCATATGTTACTAATTCTATATTATTCATAATTTTAACCCTCTGTTTTTAGAGGTGGGCAATAGTAAACCATTACCCACCTCTTTTCAAGCCTTCAAAAGGCTTATTATAGACGTTATAACATGTATTTTGTTATTTTACTTCTTCTACTACCCCTCTGTCGCCAGGAGAACCTTTTCCATTCAAGCTGAATAGCTTCAGGGTTTAATCGTTCCCATTGGCCCATATTATGTGCAGCTTCCAATTGTACTACCGCAAAATCAATACGTTCCGCATTTTCTGTTTTTAGAATATTGTCAATTTCCTCAGCCACCACAACATTAATAGGTTTAATCATACTTTGAATCCTTACCAGATCTTCCTTTGTGTACACAATAAATACCTCCTAAAATATTTTATTATTGAGAGCTTTTGCTCTTCAATATTTTTCTTATTTTTTTGCTGGATAAATAAAATTAGTTATTTCTTTATACTCTTTTTCTGTTATCCATCGTTTTACAGCATTCCATACTTTATCTATATTCCATGCTCCTGAATCATAATATTTTTTACTTCTTCAAATTTTGGTGAATATTCCATTATAAATCAACTCCTGTCATCATAGATAAATATTCGATATCTGCCCGAAGTTGCAAAATAGAATCTAATTCTGATTCAGAAGGTTCAAATGGCAGCAAGGGTGGTAGAAACTCGCCATCTACATAGCGCCAGTGCTGTTCTACATCGTCCGGGGCCTCCAGGCATTGCGCTGCAAAGCTTTCATTATACCAATAACTCAGCTCATTCATGGAAATTTCTGCCGGTATAATTTCGCGTACAATATTGTCTTCTAAGCGAACTATTTTTGTCATTATCTCACCAATCCTTTTGCATAGATATAGACAGCTCCGTCACTACCTCTGCCTGAAGTTGCTGTTCTAGTACCACTGCCACTACCGCCAGCATAAACACCAGCGGCACCTCCTCCTCCACCCGGACTGCTGGAATTTTGCCCTGTAGCAGTCCCGGTAGTAGCAGTATTAATTGTTCCTACCGCACCTCCAGCTCTCGTTCCATCCTCCATAGTTAGCGTGCCTTTGTATTACATATGTACTAGAATTTTCTATACAAATCCCACCACCAGCCCCTAGACTGCGCTTCAATGTAGCAATATTTAAAGATGCAGACGGAACTGATGTACCACCAAAAGAGGTTCCATAAGCTGGTATATTAGAAGAAAAAGCCTGTTTTCCCATAGATGGTGCGAAACCTAGGCTTGCAGTTGACATACCATCCGAACCCTGACCACCATTAGCCCCATTCACAATAGGTGAATTTGATACAGGACCACCTTCACCACCTTCTGCTGTATAACCAGCAAATGATGATGAATTACCATTTGTACCTTTAATGGAATTGAATGTAGTTGTATTAGTTGTTGCCGTTACACTTGCGCCGCCCACACCTACAGTAAGAGGATAATTTTTGTCCTGGAGTTACTGTCATAAGTACATTTGTTACGTAACCAGACGCACCTCCAGAAGCAGCGCATCGTGCGCCACCAGCAACACTGCCACTGCTGCCGCCGCCGCCAATAATACGGGCTAATATCTCATAAGACTTACCATTATTGATATCAGGTGCTACAAAATTAGTCGTTGTTGCTACAGTATAAGATTGAATTAAATTCCAACCAATATTTGTTAACTGTGATGCAATAACTTGGCCATTAGCATCTAAGGCCGCCACACCATTTGCAGCACCTTTTTGTGTTGCAGAAAGAGCAGATTCTGCTAATTGATTAAAATCATTTTCAATAGTCAACATGCGGCCTACAAGCCATTCTAACATACTTTCATCAATGGGAATGTTCGCTAATTGGGCCAACCAAGCTTCCCATTGTGCCTGTAATTGTGCTGTAGGTATACCAGTCACTCCATCACGCATAATGCCACATAATTCTTCATTAAGTCGCTGATCTAAAATATTTATTTGAGAAAGTTCTATAATACCACGATTAACATAAATATCGGCCAATGCTATTTCATAAACAGAAGAATCACGCTGAATAGAAGGAGCGACAGCAACAGAAGCAAAAGTACCTTTTTTAATTGCCAGCCGCACGGTATTTGCTATAATGTCATACTGCACCACAAGGCGATCAATACGGTTTAATGCACCGTCTGCCTGCTCAATAACAAAGTTTACAGCCTCCGTATTAGCATATACAATACCCTTAAACCGCGCCCAATGCAGCCAAGCAATACCAGCACTTACAGATATCTGCATGCCACCTGTAGCAGTAACTAAAATCATTGTTAGAAGAATAAACGCCCGATTGTCGTGTAGCAAACCACAATTGGGCATCTTCTGCTAAATAATTTGTGTTTTCAAGTGGAAAACTAAGTTGTGCCATTTAACACCAAACCTTTCGCAAACGTGATTTCCGGATTGCCTAAAGTTAAAGTTAATTTTGTTATATTATCTTCCGTAACTTCTTTATAATGCATGATTCTTGTATTTATCTGCACTCCATATCTTGTGGATTTACAGGTTACCAAATCACCCAAATTATATTTTGTACGAAAATTAGCAGCCTCTACTTCCGCTTCAAAAGTTTTAACCCGGATATGTTCATTAAGTTTATCTATGCCGCGAGTGGTAAGCCGTTGAATATATGCCGGGGAATCAACCGTTTCACCGCTTTCTTCGTCCGGCTGAATATCTCTAGCATCTACCCATAATTCATGCCGTTCTAAGCCGCTAGCATCGCCTACAATAATTATCTTTCGCGCTTCACCTTCTCCTGCTCCAGCTACATAGGCCACGTTCTTAAATACGCTCATATCGTCTGTAATGGTCATATTTGTAAGATTACCAAATTCATCCGAAAAGATAACAGGTGCAGGTTCTTGCTGTCCGGCCACCCTAGAAATACCCTTATATACCTTAAAGACATGTTTTTGTTGCCTGTAATCAAACACCATTTTAAAGCCTAGTGCTGTTTCTGTGGCTATTTTAATAACCCTATCCATAACCATGCCGCCAGAATATTGTGTATTATATACTTCTGACAATCCTTGCAATGGTGCAATTTCTATATTGGGCAAACCTCGCAAATTACTATTAACAATTTCACGCATCCCTTGTTCTGCATTATAAATTGTTTTTGTACCATCCATAATACGCTGGGTCAACAAATGACCAATTGTATAACCATGTATTGTAATATCCCTATCATAACTATTGTATTTAGCATAAGCTATTATCATAGCTGTATCTTTTCCTGGTTGATATAAAATATTGCTTTGTCGCAGTAAGTTTATATTATGCTCTGTATCATTAGCAACTAAAAATATTTTGCCTATATCTTGGTAGTATTCTTCCCATGTAAGACTTTTATAATTGTCTATAATGCCAATGCGTGTAAAATTAGGGTCAAAAACAAATAGGTGCATTTAAAACACCCCACTTATTGTATCTCTAGTAATAATCATAGTCCTAAGACCTTCTGCATTTTCCTCCGCGCCTTCACGGATAACATTATCACCCACATCTAACAAAAATAATGTGCTATCAATATCTAAATAACCAAAATAATCAGTTTCTATGCCTTGCTTATTAGATATAACCGTTATCGCTCCACCTGTCATATCTACAGTAACAATTTCTCCAGCTTCCAATTCTTTATTAATGCGAATAAACTCCTGGTAGCTACTTTAATAATTTCCGGATTTTTAAGTTTTGTTTGTGCCGTAAAACGCACTATAAATTTAGATGGCACATTACCATTATTGATAATATTTACAAACACTGATTCCATGCGTTCTGAAAACTTAAAGGGATTTGGGTTTGATATATTCCATGGAAAACTAAATAATGGTATATATCCAGATAATATTATTTGCGTGTCTGCTAATCTGCGCCAATATGGATAAGGCGCTTTTAATGTAAACTGATACTTAGCATTAACTAAATAACGTTCAATAATTGGTGTTATAGTTGGCACTACATTTATTTCCCATGCATTATTGTAAATTAATCTACCAGGAGTTGCAGGGGAGATAACTTCTAGCATCTTTTTTCTTAATTCTTGTGTGTTGCCAAGTATCTCCCCATTAACTACAATATCTTTAGATTGCACTGCCTGGCCTTGAATAGTAGTGCCAACTTGATTAATACCTTGGCTTTCGGAAATATTAATAAAATTTTCTGTAAGACCCGTTATATTACTAACAATAATCCGATCTTTTAAAGAAAAATCAATAAAACCACCACGCTCATTTACATATCTAAATATATTTACCATATTTATGCCCACCTTGCCCGGTCAAAAGCCGCTTTTGTAGTGCTTGCTAATTCTGCTGGTGATTGCGGAATTGTTTGGATATATTGAGTAATATTAGTAACTGGCATGGATGAAACACTATTAACGCCAGCAGCAGCTAAATTTAAACGTGGAGTCACTTGATAATTACCATTAATATTACCAAAGATATTATCAGCCGTTTGCTTTACGGATTGACCTATATTTAATAATCCATTAACAAATCCTTGTCCTGTAAATTCACCAAGTTTTTCAAAAACTTTAGAGGGAGATTTTACACCCAAAGCATCTGCCGCTGAGTTGGTTGCACTTTTAGCCATTCCTGCTGCTGCTATTTCTGCCGCTGTGGAAGTGTCTTTAATGCCATTAATATAACCGTCTGCCGTTGCTTTACCTACATTATATGCAGCATTATAACTACCAGGTTCTAATTGTTCATAAATAGACTGGAGATAATCGACAGGCACGCCACCACCAGGTACTATTCCACCTCTGTAACCACCGCCACCTCCTCCGCTGCTACCTACAGAATATTTAGATGTAAGAGCATCAAGGTATTTATTTGTGCTTTGTACCATATCTTCAATAACACCATTAACTGTATCATTAAGCCATTCGCTTTTTAAAACAACACCTTCACCTACATATTCCATCAAATTTTCGCCGGCGGCAATAAATTCATCCGTTCGTTGTGGAAATTGATCAATAGCACCATCTATAATATTATTCATGGAATTATTAATAGCACTACTTGTTGATTCTACACCCTCAATAAATCCTTCACCAACATTTGTTCCAATACCAGCGAAAACTTTAGAAGGTGAGGAAATGCCTAAAACATTTTTAACGCTATTTACAACGCCACCGAAAAACCCTTTAATACTTTCTATTGCAGCACCTATTTTAGCTTTTATACCTTCAACAAAACCCGACACTATATTACCGCCTATTTCTAAAAATTTACCAGGTAAACCAGAAATAGCTTGTGGAATATCTTCTGTAAAAAATTTAGTAATATTCCCCCAATTTCTTATTGCAGCTTCTTTTATTTTTTCCCATGCATTAATTATAGCATTACGAAAATCTTCATTTGTTTTCCATAATGTTACTAAGCCAGCAACAAGTGCAGTGATTGCTATAAGAATTGCACCGATCGGATTCGCTGCGAGTGCAAGATTAAATCCTTGCCAAGCCAAAGTTACAGATTTTACCATTGCAGACATATTCATTACTATTGCCAAACCACCAATAGCTACAGATAATGCAGTAATAATAGGCAATACTATACCTAGATTATTAGATAACCATTCAATACCGGAACTTAATCCATTAACAGCCGTAAGCAGTGCAGGCTGCACCATTTCAAAAAATGAGATTCCCACATCTTTAGCTTGATTTTTTAATATAGTTAATTGGCTAGCCGTAGTCGCATATCTGGCTTCTGCTTCTCTAGTTAATGCTATATTTTCTGTCCATGCTGTATTCCCAAGTGCAATAGCATCTGTAAAAGTATCTGTAGCACCCGAAGCGCGCAAAAGAGCATCTCTCATTCTAACTTCTGTTATTTCCATTTCATCCAAAACAGCTATTGCACTTTTTCCATTTGCTTCTGTATTATTTAATCCATTAACAAAAGCAAGAAGCGCTGCCGTAGCATCTTTACCATATGCTTCCTTAAATTGCTCCGCTGTCATACCAGCAACAGATGCAAATTGCTCTAATTTATCGCCACCTAATTCTGCCGCTAATTGCATTTGTACTATAACTTTAGAAAAAGCGGAACCGCCTGCTTCCGCTTCAATGCCAACACTAGACAAACCGGTTGCTAATCCTAAAATATCGGCTTCTGTCATGCCTACCTGTGAACCTGCACCAGCCAACCGCATAGACATGGCCAATATTTCCGCTTCTGTTGTAGCAAAATTATTGCCTAAAACAACAATAGAGGAACCAAATTCATCAAAATTATCCTGCGACATGCCAACAATGTTAGCAAAACGGGCGATTTGCGCTGCTCCTTCTTGACCAACAATATTAGTAGCTACACCTAAATCAGCAACTACTTTTGTAAAATCAAGTATATTTTCTGTTTTAATTCCTAATTGTCCGGCACTTTCGGCTAATGCCGCAATATCTGTAGCGGCCATAGGAACTTCTTTAGCCATATTGCGGATGCCATCAGAAAGAATTTGAAATTCTCCTTCTGTTGCATCAACAGTTTTTCTAACACCAGCAAAAGCACTTTCATAATCAATGCCAGTTTTAACAGCAAGCCCAGCAGTAGCAACTAAAGCAGTTTCTGCTGCGATAGCAAATTTAGTAAATCCTGCTTGAAATTTAGCTAAAGATTCGCTATTTTTTTCAAAATCACTACTTAATCCATTTAATTGACCTTTTGCATTATTTATACCAGAATTAAACCCATCATCATTAAGCCCAATAGTGCCATACAATGAAAAAATATTTATATCAATTCCCCCTTTCTATGAGGGTTAAGTATTCATAAGCATATTATCTATATACTTTTGCCGTATTATTGATGGCAAAATATTTTCATATTTAGATTTTAACTTTTTAACAAAAGCTATATTTCGCAAACCTATACCTAATATTTCAGGATTAAAAATAATTGTTTTAGGTTCATTATCCATTTCAGTCAGATAACTAATAGCAAAATAGGAGGCAATTTTTTCTTTTGCCTCCTATTCCACTCATGCCAGCGATAATAGCACCAGCCGGGCCAAACAACAATGCTCCAGCAATTCCTCGGCCAATAACGCTTTTATTGCCTATTTCTTTTTCTGTGATAATATCCATTGCTAAAATATCTGCAAACGGTATTGTAAAAGTTTTTAGGCGCTCGTTTTTAATGAACTTTACATTAACTTGATGAATTAATAAATTATCGTTATCAAATTCTAAAGTAAAATAGTTAGGCGCAAAATTTCCAAGCAATCCTTTGACATGTTCAAAAGTATTTTCTTGTGACATTTTTATACTCCTTTCAACCTTAAAAATTGCGCCCTAACATCATCTTTAGTAATAATAGTCTTATGCTCAATCATTTTAGGGGCTGCTATCTCATGCCAACGCGGTAAAGTAGCAACCCCTTTATCATCTGCATATATACGGCCAGTAGCAGGAGCATATAAACAGTCGGCCACATAATTAACCCATTTACGTTTTGTTAAAACATATTGCATAAATGGGTTAAATCTTAATGGCCGCGGCAATTCAGCGGAGAATAGAATAATATTGTCTATTCCGATTGCTCCGCATAAGAGAAAAAAGATTTGAAATCAGCGTCTTTAATGACTTCCCTGATCTTCGCTATCAATTTGGGTGCAGAATATTGCTTAATTTGCTCTATTGGCAAGCACTCAATAATAGCAAGAGTTTCAAACACGCAACCCCGATTCTCTTTGGAAGCTAGCAGAGGAACTATCTTAGTCATATCTCGCGCAAAAATGCCAGAAGATTCTTCGTAAATAGTTTTCGTAGCCTCTTTGATTTTCTTCTCGTATTCGGCCTTTTTTGCTCTCATTGCCGCC
>JALQSN010000670.1:0-27522 GCA_023690525.1 Holotrichia oblita | reverse complement strand
GAAATATATCTGTCATTTGAAGATTCCTTGATTTCAAAATCTTTTATTATTAACCCCGCTCTTACAAGGCAGTCGATGAGGTCGCCGGCTTCGTCACCGAATTCATTCTTCAAACGTGAGAGGGAAGTGTTTCCCTTGCTCTGGATATAGCTGAACACATATCCGGCACGGACCCCGAGACGTTCGAGAGTTTTTTCAGCATCCGAAGCATCCTTATCGGGATTACAGAAATAGTATTCTCCGAGCTTTGTCATAGCTGACGAGGGAACGATAGCTCTTGCCGCATCTCCGATTGTACACAGGGTTTGTTCTTTCATAAAAAAGCACAGCCCGAGCAGTTCCTCATTCAGAGAAAGTCGGGGATTACCGACAGCCAGCACGGGCTTTATATTTTCGATGTCAGATGAATCGCTTGCTGAGATTACAATTGCGGATTCCTTTCTTCTTCCGTTTCCGAAAGGAACAGTTACAAAGTCCCCTTTTTTTATATCCGAGCCAAAATCGGCAGGGACATAGTATGTGTACGGATTATCGGCGTGATACGGCATATTAAGAATATGAACGGTTACATAGTGAGATACAGAGTTGTTCATTGTGTCCCCTTTTTGGTGAGAAGCGGTATTTGCAGAACGAACTATTCCGTCGGACTTAGTCCGCTGAAATATTCTCGTCCGAAACTTCTTCACTTTCCTGTGTAATATCAACGGGAATAAAATTTATCTGAGAGCTTATTGAAGAATCAATTATATGATAATCTCTGCTGTATATTTTATTTATTGCAGTTTTTACAGCCTTTTCATCTCTGTATTCTTTTTTTATCATCGAGACAAGAGACTTGTCAGTTTCTTTGTTCGCGATAAGCTTTTCAGCTACTTCACGCTGTTTTATATATTCATCGGTAACTATTCTCGCACATTTTGCAGTGGCGATTACGAGTGTGTATCTGTTATATCTTCCTCTGGTTAAATCGTTGATTGATGGATAGATCATATTATTAAAATATCTCCTGACAAATTTTATTTAGTGGATGTTGTGGATAAAATCAGAAAAAATCGGCTAAAAAGTCAGACCATACCGACATTTTTGAATGCTCGGCATCAATGATTGATTTTATCTGTTTTGAACATTCCGTTTCCATTCCGTCATAATTTATAACAAGATAATCATAGTTCGGAGAAAACAGAAGCTCCTCTTTTGCACGTTCCAGCCTGAGTAAAATATCGCTTTCACATTCGGAATTTCTTCCTCTCAGTCTGGATTCAAGGGTTTTGGCGTCCGGCGGAATCATCATGATGCATACAGCTTCGGGAAAATCTTTTCTTATCTGAGTTGCACCGTCAACTTCTATTTCAAGCACAATATCCTTTCCGCCACCCATTATTCTCTCAATTTCAGCTCTCGGAGTTCCATACAGATTTCCGTTGTATGTTGTATGCTCAACAATTTCTCCGTTTCTGACCATTTCGAGAAATGATTTTCTGTCTGTAAACGAATATTCTACTCCGTGAGTTTCTCCGTCTCTCGGAGTTCTCGTGGTATATGAAACAGAAAGTCCTATTGTATCAGGATAAGACTTCGGGAGCATTTTTGTAACAGTGCCTTTTCCGCTTCCGGCAGGACCGGAGACAACAAATAAAATAGGTTTGATGGGTGAAATCATATAAAAAACTGATCCCTCCTTGAGTTGATATGATTAATTAACTTCATTATTGTCATTGTTTGAATTACTGTGGTGATTTTCGTTTTCGGATATATCGGAAGATGAGCTTCCGTGTTCATCGCCTGACAGTCTGTTTGCGATTGTTTCGGGCTGAATTGCAGATAAGATCACATGCTCACTGTCTGTGATTATAACTGAGCGTGTACGTCTTCCCGATGTGCAGTCTATCGCTCTTCCCGTATCCTTTGAGTCCTGTATCAGACGCTTTGCCGGAGCTGAATCGGGAGTTATGAGAGCGACCACACGGGATGCGGCAATCATATTATTGAATCCTACATTTATAAATTTCATGTTCAGTTTCCTGTATCTTTAAGGGATTTTTATTCAATATTCTGAATTTGTTCCCTGATTTTCTCAAGCTCGCTCTTTATATCGACAACGATATGTGCGATTTCGGCGTTTCCGGCCTTTGAACCGATTGTGTTTGTCTCCCTGTTGATTTCCTGAAGAAGAAAATCAAGCTTTCTTCCGGCAGGCTCGGGAGATTCCATAATTGTTTTAAAAGCGTCAAAATGGCTTGAAAGTCTGACAAGCTCTTCGTCAATAGCTGCTCTGTCACAGAAAATCGCCACCTCTGTAAGGATTCTCTGCTCATTTATCTCAATCGAATTATCTTCAAGGAGCTGGCGTATTCTCGCTTCAAGCTTCGGAGAATAATTTGACAGATCATCAGCGGAGAGCCTTGATACTTCAGACGCAAGTTTTTTGATATTCTCGATTTTCATCGTTATATCACGCTCAAGATTATCTCCCTCGCGTTCTCTTTCCGAGAAGAAAGCACACAGAGCTTTTTCAAGAACTGTTTTTACACATTCCCAATCTTTTTCAAGGTCATCCTCAGGCTTGATTATCGTAAAGATATCCCTGTTTGCGGCTACTCTTGAAACACTGATATCATCATTAAGACCAAATTCATCTCTTAACTGTCTGAGAGCGTTTATGTAAGAGGACGCATATTCCCTGTCAAGACTTATAATGATACCTTCCTGCTCAACTGTATCAATCCCGACATAAACTTCGATTTTGCCTCTTGATATTCCTCTCTGCTGCAGATACGATTTGATTTTCTCCTCAAGAAAGCTGTATGATCTTGTAATTTTTACGGAGCAGTCAAAAAAACGTCCGTTTACGGATCTGATTTCAGCAGTTACATCCCTGCCTGACACAGTCTCTCTCGCTCTGCCGAAGGCTGTCATACTTTTAAGCATTATTTATGTTATCCTTTATCTGTATAATATTATAGCCATATATAATATATTGTACTTCATTTTACATCCTCTTGTCAACTTTTTATTCCAATTTCAGCAACTTGTATAAAAAAAATGTGATAATAATAACGTGAGTTCAACAGAATACTGTTATCTCTCTTGAGAGACGTAAAACTCACGTTAAAATATATCTTTAAGTTTAAGCCTTTTGCGGATTACAACGAGGTACAGCGTGATGATTTTAGTCATTGCAATATCATAAATGACAAAGAAAATATTTGCAAGGGCAAATACGGCAATACTGAAAATATATACATTATCCGGAACATTTATGACATAGTTTGATAAAACTATCATAAGAAGAAGTCCGGTGTTGAATACTGAGAATTTAAGTATCCAGCATATGATGTAATGATATCTCTCGAAAATCGCCTTGAAAATCGGATATATTCCTCCGAACAGAATATATTCAAGAGCGATAATTTTGTCGGGAAGAAGGATGAGGGCAAGAATCCCCGTGACGGCGTATATCAGATACGGATATGGATTTCCCATTTCAATCACTGCAAAAATGACAGCGGCCGAAGCTATTACAACCATACTTAAATCGAGAACTGATATAATGTTTCCAAGAAGAAGCATTACAACTCCGAGAGCGCTGAGAACAGCACCGACAGCGAGCTTTTTTGTTTTTTTCATATTTTTCATGTCAGCAGCATCTTATCAGATCTCCCCCGCAGCATTCGCACAGGCAGTCGGCACAGAGAAGTCCCGAGCATATATCACACGCTCCGCATCCTCCCGAGTTTGATGAGGTTCTGTATGTTCGGCCGTATGCGTTTGCATTGGTTCGTATTGATTCCTTTGCATTTCTGTATTCGGTGTTTGACGGATCCATATAGCACGCTGTTTCGATGTATCTCTGAGCATCAAAATAATACCCTCTCTGAAGAAGAACGCATCCCTTTAAAAAATTCCACTCGGCGTCACGTTCACTCTGAGGAGTTGAATCAAGCAGAATTTCAGCCTCGGAGTAACGGGATTCATTTATAAGAGTCCGTATTTTATTATATTTTTGGGAATATGAGCCTGATGATGAGGATTCACGTCCCGGAGCGTAGGCTCCCTCCGCAGAGTAGGCTCTCCCCGCAGAGGAGGCCCTCTGAGTTCCGCTTGCTCTGTCTTTCTGAATTGTGTCGTAGGCTTCGTTGATTTCCTTCATTTTCTCTTCAACGAGGTCTGAGAGAGGATTGTCTGCGTAGTTGTCGGGATGATATTTTTTTGCAAGCTCCCTGTACGCTTTTTTGACTTCTTCGTCAGTTGCGTCATACGGTACGCCAAGTACCTTGTAAGGATCATTCATTGTTAGTTAAGCTTCACCTTTCTGGATTCTCATTTTCTGGATTATTCTGTCGATAACATCGGGCATTCCGAGATATATTATATTATGTATAATTCCTTTTAATTCCGGGCACTCGGAAAAATCAATGAGGTCAACAGCTCTCTCAAGCCGAGTCAGCTCAAGCCGCGAAGCAGCCGAAATCTGATCAAGCACAGAATTGTCAAGCTGTACGTTCTCACTTGAATTATATGAAAGCACAAGTGAATTATATGAATCAGATTTCAAATCATTTTCATAATCATCAACTGCATCGGTGACATAAATCCACTTTCCTGTATGATATCCGATTTCATAGGCGATGCGTCTGTTTTTTTCATCATCTATTCCGAATGAACACACATTAGCCAGAAGTACGGCAAATTCATTGGCCGGTGTGTCGATTGAGGGAACCTTTTCATCTTCGATTTTGTGAAGTGATGTGAGAGATGACGTTATGATATTATCAAGCTCATTAAGATTTCCCGCACGTTTTTTCATTGATGCAGCAATGGGGAGGAGAGTTTTCGCTCCGAGTCTTTTAAAGCCCGTACTGTCTGAAATGTCATCTTTAACCTTTCCGTAAGTCAGCAGAGCACATGCCTCAGCACAGTATGAAACTGATTTGTTGAGCTTTAGATAAGGCCGTTTCTTCAACGGATGAACTGAGCATCTTTTATGTCCGATCGTCCGTATATCCCTGCACAAAGCCATGCGTATCAATGCTAAAAAAACAAAATCATAGCTCAGGGTGAGCCGTGAGACGCATCCTGTTCTTTTTCCCATAGCATGGCAGAGACCGCAGTATACGGCCTTGTAATACTCATTCTCCCTGACTTTAAGCTCCGATGAAAGCGGTTTTACATATCCGAACATATAAAAATCTCCGCCTCCGTGAAGTGATTTATAATATATAATGGTAGTATAAATAACGGAAAATTACAATAGATTTTCTGTTAATATTTATCATTTTTCGTTAAAGCGGTTGACATAGTGCGATAATCTGATATAATCAAATACAGGCAATAGTTTATTTGCCGAAAATTTCAAATTTTTTAAATACTTATTTTCTTCACTAAGGAGGCTTTCAAAATGGGAAAAATTACATTTATGGGTGCCGGAAGCACTGTGTTTGCAAAAAATGTTCTCGGCGACGTAATGCTGACAGAGGCTCTCAAAGACTTTGAGATTGCACTATATGATATTGATCAGACAAGGCTTGATGAATCGTATATAATGGTTGATTCACTCAACAAAAACATCAATGAGGGGAGAGCGAAGGTGTCAAAATACCTCGGTGTTCCCAACAGAAAAGAGGCGCTCAGAGGAGCTGATTTCGTTGTTGACGCAATTCAGGTCGGACTTTATGAGCCTTGCACGGTCACTGACTTTGAAATTCCGAAAAAATTCGGTCTCAGACAGACAATAGCCGACACTCTCGGAATCGGAGGAATTTTCAGAGCACTCAGAACAATTCCTGTTCTTGACGATTTTGCAAAGGATATGGCTGAAGTTTGTCCCGATGCTTATTTCCTTAACTACACAAACCCGATGGGAATGCTTGCGGGATTTATGCAGAGATATACTCCGATTAAGACTGTGGGCCTGTGTCACAGCGTTCAGGGATGTTCAAGAGGACTTCTCTGGCAGCTTGGAATTGAGTATAAAAGACCTCTGAAAGAGAGAATTGCCGGAATCAACCATATGGGATGGCTTCTTGAACTGTATGATGCTGACGGAACCGACCTTTATCCCGAGATAAGAAAGAGAGCGGCTCAGGTTCTTGAGACGGGGCTTCTCCCGAACGGTGAAAAATGCTATGACCTCGTAAGATTTGAGTATATCAGAAGATTCGGATATTACTGCACTGAATCGAGCGAACACAATGCTGAGTACAACAATCTGTTTATCAAATCAAAATATCCGGAGCTTATCGAAAGATACAGAATTCCGATTGATGAATATCCGAGAAGATGTGTAAATCAGATTGCCGCATGGAAGAACGACAGAGAGAAATACATAACGGGGGACGTTTCTCACAAGAGAACAGGCGAATACGCTTCATACATCATGGAAGCGATTGTAACTGACAAACCGTACAAAATCGGCGGAAATGTTATCAATAACGGGTGCATTCCGAATCTTCCGTCAGATGCGTGCGTTGAGGTTGCATGTCTTGTAAACAGTCTCGGAATTCAGCCGTGTCAGAACGGTCCTCTTCCGGTTCAGCTTGCGGCGATGAATATGACAAACATCAATGTCCAGCTTCTTACAATCGAAGCGGCGGTGACAAAGAAAAAGGAGCATATCTATCATGCGGCGATGCTTGACCCTCATACATCAAGCGAGCTTTCAATTGATGACATAGTTGCGATGTGCGACGCTTTGATTGAAGAACATTCAAGAGGCGGATGGCTTCCCGAATACAAATAAAAATTATATTTAAATATAATAAAATAACCTCTGTATATAAAATTGCAGAGGTTATTTTATATTAAATTATAAAAAACTGTTGACAAGATGAAAAAAATATGGTATACTGATTTACACAGCAGGAAAAATTAAAATATGGGAGAAGATATCATGAAGAAGATTATACAGAATGTAGTCAGATATCCGGTGGACGCACAGAGCAATGCATTCATATCAGCTTTTGTTTCAACAGTTTTGTCGGCGGAGAGAGTGACTCCCGAAACTATTATCTACTGCGGACGAAGAAAAAGTGCATGTATCGACTGCAATGACTGCGGAGAAAAGCCAATGATGGCCAGGCATCATCTCGCCGCTTATCATGATTATGTGACAATTTCCGGTGTGGGATTAATGTGGGGAGATTCAGATTTATCGGGAATTTACGATACGTACTGCAAGAGTGATGAATTTTCGGAAAATCTTTCGGACAGGCTTGATTTTCTTATGAAGGCTACGGGATATGATTACATACGGCTGAATAAATCTGACGAAGAAGATGAAGTTTTTTCTCAGATTATAAAATCGGTTGATATTGACTGTCCCGTATTATTCAGGCTTAAATCTGAAAGTGAGTGGTGCGTTGTAACAGGGTATGATACCGACACCGAAACGCTGTACGGTATAGCTTCAAACAGGGAATTTCAGATTCGGAACTGGTTTGACAATTTTATGTGCGCTGTTGTGATATCAGGAAGAACGGACGGAATGCCGCTGGCTGAAGTTGCCGACAGAATGATTTCTGTTCTGAGAAGAAAAGAGAATGCCGAGCTTGAAAGAGAAGTAATGAAATCTCTTGACGATCCGGAGACAGATAAGGAGAATCTGGCCGTGTGGCTGAACGGTCTTGCCGGATATTCCGTTGAAAGCAGATGGCACGGAGCGGAATGCTTTACTGCGAGAATGTATCATCTTACAGACAGCGAAAGAGCGAAAGCACTGTTATGTGAGTGTACAGATCAGTATCTTCTGTTTCATGATTTATGCTGGAAGATATGGGGACTTTTAGGTGTGGGGCCCGAGACGGATTACTCGGTGGTTCCGGGTGCAGGCGAACGCCTGAATCATTATGAGACGGTGAGTGAGTTGAAAGAGCTTTTCGCGAAGCTGTTTGAAATTGACAGGAATGTATTGTCAATGCTGAAAGAAATTTCAAGAATAGTAAGATAAAAATGAGGATGAGAAGTGATGAGTGAAGTTATCAGAAGAGATGTAAATGAAGAATGGGCACATTCGGGAATTGTTGAAGCCGGGGATTTTGTATTTATAAATTATTGTGTCGGAAATATAGGCCAGCCGATTGAAAATCAGATTAACGGGGCACTTGATCACCTTGAGAGCCGTTTGCGGTCAATCGGACTGACGCTTGAAAATGTGGTGAAGGTTGACGCTCTTTTCAGGGATATCTGGAATATCCCGGTTATGGAAGATGTGTTCAAAGTGCGTTTTGACGGAAAGTATCCCGCGAGAAAGTCAATTCAGACAGAGTTTGCACATATCGGAGGAGATACAGGTGAGGGACTTAAATTTCAGCTTGACGCTGTAGCTTACAGAGGACGATGAGATATGAGACGGGAGGGAAACTGAAAGATTATGACGGAAAAACAAAAAATAATAGTTGACAATTTGCTTCAGGCTATACCTGAAAATGAAAGAGAAATTTATCGAGAGATTGCCGGATATGCGGTATCATTGGGATATACACCCAAAAAACTCAAGCCTGACGGAAGATATGTCGCATTTTCAAAAAATAAGGTTGGCAGAACCATTATGAAAATCAGTGCGGGATATAATGAGTGTACGGATATGGACGGAATTCCGGGATTGTATCTTAATTTTTATGCAAACAAAGAGTATTCCGAAGTGTTTCAGACGGGAGTAAAAAAGGTAATTGAGCATTTCGGAGGAAAGTATACCGGATGTTACGGCTGCGGAAAATGCGACGGCACATACGGATATATTTATACATACCCTGATGGAAAGCAGATATACAAGTGCGGTTTTGAGCTTGTTGAAATTCCCCCGATCAATTCAGAACATGCGGCTGAAATCGGTGAGCTTCTGAAGATTCAGGATGAATTTTTTATGGAACATTTTTTAAAGTGACGGTGATTTAATAATATGAAAACAAAAAAACAGGAACAGTTAATAAGCTCATTTTTACATGATATTGATGATGGAATCAGACCGTTATATCACGATATTGCATTATATTTATCCGGCCTCGGGTACAATCCGCATAAGCAGAGATCATATATAGTCTTTAAGCATGATAAACACAACAAACAAATGGCAAAAATGGGTATAAAGAGAAGCAAGCCGTTTACCCCGTATTTTTCCTTGAGGTTTTCGGCTTGCAAAGGATATTCACAGAGGTTCAGCGATATTGTCAAAGATGCTGTTTCACAGAAAAGTTACCGTGAAGCCGGATGTCTCAATAATGGCTGCAGTTATTGCAACGGCAAACCATTCACGCATGTTTATACATATGCATTTTCAGACGGTGTATGCAAATCACACTGCGGGGCAAGTGCACTTGATATACCGAATATTTCAGAGAATGATATTGAGGAAATTAAGAAGCTTATTAAAGAAGAACACGAATATTTGATGAAACATGAAGCCCAAATAGATACTTTAGATAATGTAATACAGTGATATCCACCGGTTCGGCTATTATATCATAAAAACTATATATAAAGATACTTTACATCTTATTACATAAAGATGCCAGCCTGCAATCCTCTCAACTCTGAATTTTTTTATTAATTTTATTAATAATATCTATAAAGAGGTGAGAATTAAATTGAAAAAAACTTTAGTATTTTTAGTATCTGTTATAGTTATCCTGATGTTTGCAAATGTCACTTGTTATGCGAGTGACTATACAATGGCTTATATGTACGGAGGAAATAAAACAACGTACCTTAATTATATAGGGCAGACAAAGGGGGTTCTCGACTGTATTTCACCTGATTTTTTTAATCTTAACAGTGACGGAACTTTGGCGGTTTCAAATGTTGATAAAGAATTTGTGGATATATGCCATGATTTGGGATTGTCTGTTACACCGTGTCTGAATAATCACTGGGTTCGTCAGGATGCTGTGAATGCACTCGGTATAACAGAGAAACTGACACAGCAGATAGCGGATGCGGTATATGAAAATAATCTTGACGGAGTTAATATAGATTTTCAGTATTTGCCCGAAACTTATAAGGACAGCTACAGCAATTTTGTAAAGGTGCTCAGGGCAAAAATTCCCGACAAGGTGCTGAGTGTGGCGGTTGCGGCAAATCCAAACGGATGGACGCTCGGATGGCACGGAAGCTATGATTACAAAGCTCTGGCAAATCACAGCGATTATCTCATGATTATGGGATACGATGAGTCATATTACGGCGGTCCGGCCGGTCCTGTGGCGAGTAAGACGTTTACTGTGAGATCAATTGAATATGCACTGAAATATACCGCGGCGGATAAAATAGTTCTCGGAACACCGTTTTTTGGAAGATATTGGAAACAGGGAGAGGACGTCGGCGGAAATGCAATTACAGCCCGTGATGTGGAAAATATTTTAAAGGATTATGATACGGTTAAAATAACTGATGATGACAAAAAGTCTGTAAAAGTATATCTGAATATTTATGAGACAGATGTTTTTCCGAAGCTTTGGGGAGGAAGAGTGTTGAACTCAGGGATATACGAAATCTGGTATGACGATTTGCGGGCGGTGGAATATAAGCTTGATCTCGCCCGTGATTACAATTTAAAAGGAACGGGTCATTGGGCGCTCGGTCAGGAGGATCTGTCAATATGGGATGTTTACAGTGAGAGAAAACAAATATCTGTAACTCCCGGACCTGAAAGACCTTCTCCGGAAATTCATTTGAAGGATATTGAGGGTCACTGGGCGGAAAATGACATTAAAAGTATTATTGAAAAAGCATGGATGCTGGGGACGTCGCCATCAACCTTTGAACCTGACAAAAATCTGACGCGTGCCGAGATGGCGAAAGCTATCATGAATGTAACAAATCTTCCCGATATAACGGGAGGAGAGGATTTTTCGGATACAGTAAACCACTGGGCGAGAGATGAGATCAGAAAAGCGAGATATTACGGTATTTTACAGGGTATGGGAGATAATAAATTTGCTCCTGATTTGCCGATCAGCAGACAGGATACGGCTGTGATTATCGACAGAGTTTTTGAATTGCTCCTGACAGTGGATTATAACAATAATAAATTCAGTGATATGGATAAAAGTATGTATTCATATAATTCTGTTGTAAAGTTATCTGAGAATGAAATTATAAACGGATACTCCGACGGAACGTTTAGGCCGTACAAATCGATATCCCGTGCCGAGCTTGCGGCTATATTCAACAGATTGTCAGGGTGCGGCATAAAAAGCTTTTCTGTGAGAAACAGAACATTTGTTGAGCTTCCGCCCATAGAGGCACATTAAAAATAAGAGGCGGTATAAATATTGCTGCCATATCGGAATATCCTGCACTTTCCGCTATCGAGCGTGAAGGGCTTCATCTCTTTCCATTGTGACGCATCACGCGTCACGCGTGGCACGTCACGGCTTGCACGGACTGTGAGATTATTTCGGTAAGAATCGGAGCATCGAAATCCGGCTGAGTATTTAAATAAAAAAACAAAAGACCCGTAAACGTTAATGTTTACGGGTTTATTTATGGGGTGAGTAAACGGGTTCGAACCGTCGGCCTTCAGGGCCACAATGTTCTTTTTAGCCTTTTGCGTATTTTGGTGCATTGCTGTTTTCCCTTGTGTATTAAGGGTTTCAGCGTTTTTGCTTGATTTTATTTTTATGCTTTTTTATATGTTTTTGTAAAAATAAACCCCAAATAAACCCCATTTTTTATTATGCTTTTTTAGCTTTTTTCGTGTTCAATATGTCGCCTAATGTATCTGCTGCTCTTTCATCTGCTGACTTTATTGCATGAGTATAGATGTCTGTTGTGGTTGACATTTGAGCATGTCCGAGACGCTTTGATACTGTTCTGAGGTCAACTCCGTTTGCTATCATAAGTGTGGCGTTTGTGTGCCTCAGACTGTGAATTGTAATGTCGGGAAGATTATTTTTACGCAGAAACTTTTTAAACCACTTTGTGACGGTATCGGGATGGATGGGCTTTCCGTTCCATTGTGTAAATAGCTTATGGGTGTCTTCCCACTGATCACCGAGTTTGTCTTTTTCAATTAATTGTTCTCGTTTATGTTCGGTCAAAAGTGTAATTACGAAATCGGGAATCTTTATAAATCTATTTGATGATTTGTTTTTTGTTTCATCTTCAAAGATTCCTTTGCTTTTTAAATACTGAGAGCTTTTATTTATGTCAACTATGCAATTACTGAAATCAATGTCAGACCATTCAAGACCGCAGAGTTCACCTCTACGCATACCCGAATATAAGAGAAGGGTAATCATCGTACGATATTGTAAAGGCTCTGCTTCAAGATAATTTAACACATCCATAGCCTGATATTCATCAAGATATCGGGCTTCTTTTCTTTCTGCCTTTGGTTTATCAGCTCTAAGGCATGGATTGTTATATAACATCTGCCATTTGACCGCTGATTCAAGAATAGAGGATATTAGACCGTGATAATGTGATATTGTTTTAGATTTGAGTGGAGCAAAGGATGTGTCTTTATAAGCAAACAGTTTATCAATTGGTAGATTCAAAAAATCGGAAACTTTTTTTGCTGATATTTCAGAAATATTTTTGCCGTTCGATATTGCATATACAGCCTGAATTGATACACCGGCTTTATTAGCAACTTCAATTTGTGTCATTTTATTTTTTACAAGATAATCTCTGAAATCAATGATACATGTATATTTTTTGTTTCCTCTGATACCGCCCTCTTGAAGGTTGTTATAAAACTCCATTAAGTGTTTAGGCTGTATTTTGTCAATGCGAATATGACCGATTGCCGGATTAATTCGTTTCAACATAAACTTATATCCCTCTATCGTTTTAGGGCGTAACTGTTTATCTGCATACTCAGTCATCCAATACTCAGCAAAGTCGGCGAATTTGATTGAACCATCGAGGAATTGACCGCTCCGGCACTTTTCCTCAAACATGACAGCCTGTTTCTGCAACTCTTTTTCAATCTGTTTCTGAGTCATTCCGGAAGAGGGTTTCCATGTCATTTTGTGGCGTATCTGATTACCGCTTGAATCATATCCGGATGATACGGTTATTCTGTATGACTGTCCACGCTTTTCAATCGTCGCCATTGGCATTCACTTCTTTCTTTTGAAATTAAATAGGACATCTGCCGTTTGGACAATACAATAAAAAATATTCATAACAATGTATTGCATTTGTATAGCGTTTGTGATATGATATAAGTATCAATATGGAGGTGATTGAACATGGCGAAAAGTGCAAATCTATATATTCGGATTGATCCGGAAGTAAAAGCTGATGTTGAAGCGATATATTCACAGTATGGCATGACTCTTACAGAAGCAATCAATATATTCCTTTATCAGTCAAGAAACATTGGAGGTCTTCCTTTTGATCTTAGACCTATAACCCCCAATGCAGAAACGTTAGCGGCAATGAAGGAAGCAAATGATATTAGTAAAGGTACTATCCCGTCTAAATCTTATAAAAGTGCCAGAGAATTATTTGACGAATTAGACGCAGAGGAATAGTATGCTGACATTAAAGACCACATCACAATTCCGCAAGGACTATAAACTGGCAAAAAAACGCGGATTAGACATCGACTTATTGGAAAAAATAATTGATATATTACTGGAAGAACATCCGCTTGATGCTAAGTATCGTGACCATACGCTCACCGGGAAATATACCGGGTTTCGTGAATGTCATATAGAGCCTGACTGGTTATTCGTTTATCAAATTGATAATAACAATCTTATTTTAGTTGCCTCACGTACCGGAACTCACTCTGATTTATTTAAGTAAAGTCGCCTAAAGCTGTCCGCTTGATCACCGGACAGCTTTTTTTATTTCGGAAACCACCTAAAGCTGTGCGGTTTCGTACTCCATGCACCATGAGTATTGAAGTAGTGAACTTCATCATATTTTCCCTTGGATCATTTTTGTACTTTAAAATGCACATATTCGTCTATCAACACAGGAGAATTAAAATTAATCAACCGGATCAAGTAATGCGGTTTTTGGAACAACCGAATACATTAAGTAACTCCACGTGAAACATCCGACAACTCCATCAGCGGGCAATCCATTATCTTTTTGAAAAGCGATAACAGCATCTCTGGTTGCATTTCCAAATGTCCCGTCAATTTCCCCAGTCGCATATCCCAATCTATTGAGAGCATCTTGTAAAACCAGTATATATGTACTAATGCTGCCAAGCCTGACAGCAGGATACCCGCCTGAGGCACAAGCCGGAGTTCCAAACCTTCTGTCTGTATGAACCCATGTCGGACTTAATGAAACAGGTTCAACATAACTCCATATCCCGGAGCTATAGGCTAAAGATCGCATTGTACTCCTTTCGACATTGTTAAGATTTTGCCCAACATCAAATGCGACACCAGCGTAATGTTGGGATTGTTGGCCGTGACCGCCTTCATATGTCCTTTTGAACGCAAAACCTACATAAATCGACCGTCCGTATAAAAATCTGAAGCTGTTCCATGACTGCATTGCTCTTTTTGTGCTCCACAAAAGGTCACTGTTGCTCGAACCTCTAAATTCTCTGACTAACAATGTATTTCCCGTGTTATAAGGCATTGCTTCATTTTCGCCTCTAAAATATGTTTCCATTCTGTTTTCATCATTATTAAATATTTTTATTGTAGCCATAATTTTCTCCATGAAAGTTATTTATATTAAAGTAACACTCTCTTTATATAAATATGTTGCAGGAGAAAATAGGTGATTTGAATTGTATATTAAAAATAACAGAAGGTTGTCAATACACACCCTATCCATTTCGAGAAGGTTAAAATATAAATATTTATTGACGAATTTCACATCACGCACTTTTTCGTAATATTTCGGACGAAGACATTTCACTTGCATTTCAACCGGAGTTGTGTTTATTATTCGCATCATCTCATATCCTCCATAGTACAATATTTTGGTGATCCTATTCGATTGTTTAAACGTCCATCATATGTATACTGTAATTCGCCTGTATGTCAAACTCACTATATATCCCATACTTTTGATACAACGCAATGCTGTACATAAGCTTGTAAGGCACATGGAAATACTCGGCAAGCTCCCATATCTCACACATGCCTTGCTCTACAGCGGCCTGTATCTCATCTTCAGTTATGGCGTTCTCATATACCCACTTCCATGATTTTCTCTCACACCAGTTTATCTCCTCGTATGACGCAGCCTTATCATGCAATGCTCCGGTCATACAATGACCCATCTCGTGAGAAAGATATACTTTCTCATACATCTCAGTACGTATCATGTGAGGTGCATATAGAGCGACTTCATATCCATATGGACTGTTATCTATCACTCCTGCCATACGCTCTGATTTCTTATGAGTATATTGGACATAGATGCCGTTATCCTCTCCGTAGTCATATAACTCAATAAGATCCATTCAATAAGTCCCTTCTTTCCAAGCTGAATCTATTGTTTATTTTCTTGTTGTTTTTTCTCTTGTTCTCTCTTTTTATTCTTTTCTTTTACAAACAGTGCGAACTCGTATATGGATTCCAAGTCATCGTCTGAGTAGTCACCGTCATCACCGGCGAATGCGAACTTCACATCTTTCAACTGCTCCTCGAGGAATTTCCTTCGGGGGCTTTTTTTCTGCTCATTGATATTTTCGATGGGCTTTTCTTTTTCGGTTCTTCCTAAAATATAATCAACCGACACTCCGAAAAATTCTGCGAACTTTAATAATATTTCTGTGTCAGGGTCTCTTGTTTCACGTTCGTATTGGCTCAATGTGTTTTGTGCTATGTTCATTTTCTTTGCAAGTTCTGACTGTGTCAAGCCTTGTTTTTTTCTTAGTTCGGCTAAACGCATTTTACTTTCACCATCCTTTTTCTTCTATTATCTCTTATTGCGATATAAAAATCAATAGGTTTTATAAAAAAATAAAATTTATCTCAAAAAGAGTTGACAAAAGAAATGCGTTGTGATATACTTATCTCAAAATGAGATGTAAGGCTAAATAATATCTATTGAGAGGAGGATGAAAATGCGTGAATGGCTTAGAAAAATCAGAGAAGAATGCGGATTAACTCAATCTGAGTTATCAATCCGCTCAGGGTTATCCCAGAATTATTTATCTGATATTGAATCAGGTAAAAGAGGAGTTAAGCTTCCTCAGCCTACAGCGAAAGCGATTGCAGATGCACTTGGATTCAACTGGACAAAGTTTTATGACGAAGAACAGCACACCGAAAACACAGCATAGAAAAAGCTCCCTTTCGGGAGCTTGTGAGTTAAGGTTTTGCAATAGGTAATTTCACTTCAATCTTATCACCGAACAGTTGAGAAAATTCTACGTAATAATCACCGTTACCGTCATATAAAATATGCATTTTAGTTTCTATCGACGCACCAGTGCGCATATCGCCTGCCATTGATACATCCCCATCGAAATATGAAGATATATCATCTACTTTAGTGCCTTTTGCCCCATATACACTGTAATAAAACATATTCAAACCGTGAGTTTCGTCTTTTATGTTTTTGATTGTCATCGGTACACTAAAGACATCCGCACCATTATGGTCACTGTATTCATTTTCCACAGTCGTCCACTCGATGCCATCGGAGTGAAATGTTATTTCAAGTTCATCGAAAGTGATTGTGTCACCAAAAGAAAGCTCTTTCTTAGTGTCAGATGCTTTTGTGTCAGTCCCATTGGTATCATTGCTTCCGCTTGTTTCTTCGAAGTCGCAAGATGCAAGAGATAAAAGCATCAATCCGGCAACTAAAATAGTAAGTAATTTTTTCATCCTTTTTCTCCTTAATATGAGTTAATATCTTATATTATATCATAATTGTACATATTTTGTCAATAGTGTAAATAAAATACAACTATTCAGCAACAAATACAGAAGCTCCGAAAAACCGGAGCTTGAGAGGAGGTGAGAAAATGGAACGTGAACAAGCTACACTTCGCCTTGTTCCTGAAGTGATGGAAAAGCTAAGGAACATAGCAGAAGAAAAAGGAATGAGCCTTAATGATGTGATTACTATTCTTCTGGAACAGGCTCTTGAACAGGAATCTCTCCGTTCTTAGCTTCAAATTCCTTTATATATTCAAGAAGAATATGTTCAATCTCCATTGCGACAGAACGCCTGTCATGATATGCAAGATATCTAACTTTTTCGTAGGTATCATCCTGCACTCTAAGAGTAAATTGTCTTTTATCAGTAGCCATAGTATTTGATTCCTTTCGATTTCAAAATGATTTCACTATGATTATAGAATAGATTTAAAATAATTTCAAGAATCATATTGACATCAGTGAATTCACCTGATATAATACAGATAGTGAATTCACTGATATCAAAAAGAATCAAAGGAGATGAGGAAATGACAAAGATAATAGCAACCACGTTGAGATTACCTGATAATCTGCTTTCAAGATTAAAGAGCATCGCAGAGAAAAAAGGACATACATTCAATTCATTGATACTGCACATTCTATGGGAATGGCTTAAGGCTAATGAAAAATGAAAACACAGCATAGAAAAAGCTCCCTTTGTGAGAGGGAACTTAAGTAAATTACTGAAATGATTTTGATATTAAATCGAATACAATTTTCTTGTCGTTTGCACAGATGGATATAATGGTTCCTTCACGGTTGACCGAATTGGGAAACTCCCAAATATCAGATTCATCATCAATTGTTTTAACAAAGCTATCTTTATTGACTACATCATAAATCCATAGAGTGTAACCTAATATATCACTTCTGCCATACGCATAACAATAATCAAATCCTAATCCGAAATATTTGTTCTCGTAATCAATACCCAGGTTTTTGTATATTTCTATATTCTTTTGCGTTCCATCATGAGTGATTATGCAAAAACCTATCGTATCTTCAAAAAAGAATAACATTCCGTCGTTGGATAGAATACAATCTTCAATGTGAGGGTCATCACTAAACTTTTTCAAAAAAACTTTATCTTCTTTTGTAACTAACGCAATGGCAGTAAGAAAATTTTCTGATTTTTTTGTGAAACAATCACCGTAAGCGAAGAAATAATTTCTATCAGGCGATATAGCGACAATATCGCCACTGAAATCACTACCTTCTGATTCAATAAAAACATATGTAAAATTATCTGCGAATCTTAAAGTACCGTCTTTGCTTGTGTGTTTATTCTTAACAGAATTTAAAGCTGTCTTGATTTCTGATTTTAAATTTGTAAATCCTTCTTTAATTATTTTTCGTGGTATAGGAGATGATGAAGGAGTTTTTTCAATTTTCTTATTAATACGAGTCGATGAAGAAGCGTTCATGTTTTGCTTTTCTTCCTGTTTTCTCACGTTGTTGAATATAACGACTCCAATAAAAGTCATAACCCCAGCAATAACTAAATCTTCAGCAAGCATATCATTAAAAAAATTTAATACTCTGTCACTATCTGCATTGAACCAAACAAAAACGATTGTAAATATTTTCATAAGTCCTCCAAATTAAACAAAAATTTATTATATTATGCCATACTACACAGAATATGCTGATAATGTCAATAAATTTCAATAATTCGGAAACAAATTAACGAGAAATCTCTCCAGAGAGAGCATGTGATGAAATAGAGAGAGGAAACCATGAGTGATAGAACATATAAATTTTTGACCGCTGTAGTGAGCGTTAACATATTATGTTGGTTAATATGTACAATTTATGACATTCTGTACTTTTGGTGAGATGCTTTATTCTTTTTCTATTTCTTCTTTCGCTTATGCACATTTGGATCGTTGCACCTGCCGATGAGGTAATCAATTGACACTTCAAAGTAGTCTGCGATGGTTGTCAAAACACTAAACTTTGGAGAGTTTTTACCTTGTTCCAACAAGCTTACAGCTTGATGGGTTATCCCAAGAATTTCTCCGAGTTTCCGTAACGATAACTTGTTTTCCTCACGTAATCTTAAAAGATTGTTTGAAAAAGTAGTTTTGTAATCCACAATAAACCTCCTGAATGTTAATAAATTAACCTCTCCCTTTACTACATCTGATGTTCCTTTGCTTCAGACAAGCCTAACAGATAATCTATGGACTCCTCATTATGTGAAAGCGTCATAGGCTTGAAAAACGAATTATTCTTTGAGTTCAATATCTTTCCCTCAATATTTTACCATAGCTTCTTATCGCCAACAACGGCAAAAATTACATATTTTAGAAATCTGACATAATATATATCATACCATATATGCTGTTACATATATGCGAAGAGATTCTAAAAAGCAATTATTTCTCAAAAAAGCAAAGCTTCCTTTCAGGAGCTTACAAAAAATATTAACTATAAAAGGAGATAAAAAATGGCACTTCCACGAATGAGAATGATGAAAGAAGCATTTGAAGAAATCAAACGGATTGACCCGAACACCGCGTTGAGTCAGCACGCACTCAGGAAAATGATAGTTTCCGGTGACATTCCGAGTATTCGGATCGGCTCACGATATCTGATTAATCTTGATTATTTGGAGGAATTTTTGAGTACCCCTACATATAAAGGGAAGTCAGATGAGATTCCAACAAACGGCATACGGAAGATTTCAGAAAGAGGTCAATAAGTAAGTAAAGGAGTTATTGAAATATCCAAACCGGAAGAATTGATAAAACCCATAATAATGTAAAAAAATCAGAAAGGAAAAAACAGCATGAACATGAAATTATCAGACATAATCGACATATCAACAGCGAGCATCCCGATAGCCGGATGGGTAGCAATCGGACAAGCGATACATAAGCCATGGGCGCACAGCGGATTCATCGCTCTGGGTGCAGTATCAGCCGGACTGTGGGTGATAAAGACTCTCATCCAGGCAAAAAAGAAAGAACGCTTCGGCGGCAACCGAAAACGTTCTAAGGAAACTAAGAAGGAAAATACATCTAAGAAAAGTATAGCACAGAATCACCGGAAAATCAAGTATGAATATAAAATTCCGATTTATCTTCGAGAGGGTAAGGGCTTCATCAATCGGTTCGAGAAACGGGATATCATGATACAGACGAATTCCCAGACGTTTGGCAATTCAAAACGGAGGTGGTGACATGGCATATGACAAGGAAGCTGAGCGAGAAGAGCGTGAATGGTACATAAGTCATGGTGTATGTGTAAGATGCCATTGTGATGACGCAAGACCTGGAAAAACGATGTGTTTGCTCTGTGCGGATATTGTCAGCGAAGACAGTTTAAAACGCTATAACGCTCTGACCGCAAAGCAGAAAAAGGAACATAACAAAAAGAAGACAGCAGGCAATAGAAAACGTCGTGAGGAACGAGAGAGACAAGGATTATGCACAAAATGCGGCAAACAACCACCACGAGAGAAGCGTAAGACATGTATAGAATGCCGTTTAGCAGACAACAGAAGGTCAAAACAATACAGAAAAAAGAAAAGCGAAGACGTGATACCGCTCGGCGACCGCAACGCACTCGGATTGTGCCGACACTGTTGTGAACCGCTGGTGTTTATGATATAATAAAAACCAGCCAAAAAGAGAAAAAATTATAGTTGAAAAACCAGCCACGGAAAAAAGGAATCTGTTCGTGATATACTAAAAAGCACGTACGAAAAAGGTGCGGAATACACAAACGGAGGAAAAGAAAGGTTGGTAGAAATATTGGAAAAAAGCGACATCATAAACCTGAAGCGACGTGGGAAATCAACCCGAGAGGTAGCGCGGATAACGGGATTAAACCGAGAAACGGTAGCGAAATACTGGAATGAATATCAACGCTTGGAGCGGGAAATGACCGAGAGCGGAGCAAAGGTACATGAAATCCAAGAAGCACTGTGTGCAAAGCCAAAATACAAGGCAGGAAAACGCCCGAAAAAGAAATATACAGAAGAACTCGACCGATTGCTACGAGAAATAGTAGAAAGCGAAGCGGGAAAAAGGTCGGGTGTTGGGAGCGTTACACAAGCAGCACCTGACAAACATACAGATACATGAAAAAGTAACGACGGCAGGGCATGAAATCAGTATAGCGACAGTAAATATGGCGTTGGCAAAGATACGGAAACGAGTGAAAGAAGCATATATTCGGCAGGAATACGAGTTAGGTCAGCGGATGGAATATGACTTCGGAGAAGTGCGGTTAGATTGCGGAGGCGGAGTGAAAACCTATCACATGGCAGTATTTTGCTCTCCGGCAAGCAATTTCCGATGGCTGTATCTGTACACGAATCAGAAAAAAGAAGTATTTCTTGACAGCCATGTACGGTTCTTTGAGATGATGGGAGGAGCGTACTGGGAAGTGGTCTATGACAACATGAAAAACGTAGTGAAGAAATTCATAGGCAAGACAGAGAAAGAATTAAACCCGGACTTGATAAAAATGTCGATGTACTACGGATTCAAAATCAACGTAACAAATTGCTTTCGAGGCAATGAAAAAGGTTCGGTGGAAAAGAGCGTGGACTATCTGCGGAATCAGATATTCGCTGATACATACAGGTTTTCGAGCGTTGAAGCGGCGCAAGAATACGCAGAGAGCAAGCTAAAGAAGATGAACGAGTACAGCAGGATAGAAGAAGAAAAACATACGCTAATGCCGTACAAGCCGCCGTTAGAACTTGCGGTCATCAGCGAAAGCAGCGTGAACACGTACAGTTTCATCAGCGTAGACACCGTATTCTATTCGGTGCCGGAAGAGTTGGTTGGCAGGGTTGTCACAGTGAAAAAGTATCATGATGAAATCTGTGTTTTCTATGACAACAAAGAGGTATGTAAGCACAAACGGGCTTTTGGGAACGGTACATGCCGGGTAAATATATATCATTACCTGAACACGCTGCAAAAGAAGCCGGGAGCCGTCAAAAACAGTGCCGCCCTGAGACAGATACCGAAACTCAAAGCGATTTTCGACGCTCACTATTCAGATAAACCTCGCCGGTTCGTTGAGATGTTCACAGAGAACAGGCATTTGCCTCTTGACGAAATCATAGCGTTATTCGAAGCAAAGACATTTGTCACCAAAAAAGTCTCAGCATTAGATATTGTCAAGCCGATAACGCCGGTTGCCGCCGCAACAACAGCGTCGCTGACAGGATACTCCCAACTTGTGATGGGAGGTGGCGAACGTGAGTAATATGGCATCTGAAATATCAGAGTTTTGCCGCATACTGAGACTGACATATATGCGTGACAACTTCGAAACGATATCTGCCGACGCGGAAAGAACATCACAGAATCATCTTGATTTTCTGCACGGGCTTCTTTCGGGAGAAACTGAACGCCGCCTTAACAACAGTATTACACGGCGTATCAACGAGGCGAAGTTTCCGATCAAGAAGTACCTTGCCGGCTTTGACAGAAAAAAATACGCCCCTGAGTTTGAGCGTAAGTTCGCCGAGCTTGAAACGCTGAACTTCATAGCGAACAAGGAAAACATCATCTTAATCGGAACTCCGGGCGCGGGCAAAACACACTATGCCACCGCTCTTGGTATTGCAGCTTGTCTTAAAGGTCGCAGCGTTCTCTTTGTTTCCGTGCCTAACTTAGTCATTGAACTCAAGGAAGCCATGAGTAATCATCAGATTACCGTATACCGCAGAAAATTCGAGAATTTCGACCTTGTCATTCTTGATGAACTTGGATATATCAGCTTTGACAAATCGGGCAGTGAACTCTTGTTTAACCTGCTTTCCTCCCGCAACGACAAAGGTTCTATCATTATTACTACTAATCTCACCTTTGATCGATGGGGTGACGTTTTCGGCGATCCTACCTGACTGGCGCTATGGTTGACAGACTCGCTCACAAGGCTCACATCCTTGACATTTCCCGTGAGAAAGGGGGAGGCTCGAAGAAACTCTTGCTTGGCTTGCTATCGCTAATTCTTAGACACACGCAATATATTTCGCCTTAAATCTGCTGTCTATCACCCACTGCGATATGAAAGTGCAGTCAAGGGCGGCTTGTCCGTTCATCTTGACCCTTGACTGCACTTGATTGAGCGGTATAATTGCAGCGGCAGATTTATTAGAAATACAATAGCAAATTCTTGTTTTTTTATTGTTTTTTTGGCTGGCTTTTCGCTTAAAATGCTGGCTGGTTTTTCACTTGACAATAACAGTATGGGCAGAAAAATCAGTTTGCTCCGGTTGCGAGCGGTACATATGCAAAGGCTGTGCCGACTGCGAAAGTGAAAGCATCGGTACAGAAAGCACTGAGCGGAGTAGACTACTCGCAGGGTGCGTTGTACTTCCGTACTGTCAAGGGTGCTACTGCCGATTGCTGGCATGAAACTGCACTCACTCGACTGTTTGACCATGGCGGGCATCGGTTTTATACTTGAATAAGAAAAAAGCCTCCAGAAAGTGAAAATTTCCTGGAGACTTTTTGTTTGTCGATTCCTTGATTGGGGCGATTTCTGCACAAAATGTAAATTTTTATAATTTAATATAAAATATATTGCATTTTTGTATATTTAATGGTATAATAATAAAAGAAAGCTGTATATTATATTTTTTGGATATTTCGTTGCTTAAACAATAAAAAATATAATATTTTGTCTTAAACTGTTGACTACACCAAATATTTCATTTATAATGAATAATACATTTTGTCTAACTCACACTGCAAGGAACTCAGTAAATGTTGAGGTATAGCGGTTCCTGAAACTCTCAGTAAGAAGCGTCTGAGAAAAGCTACAATCGCCAAACCTTGCGATGCTTGGCATGATAGCCTAATAGTAACGAGTTTCAATAACCATATAAGGAGAAATCAAAATGACCATTATTCAAAAAACCATCCACATTATCGACTATGACAACAACCAAGTCATTCGGCGAGAAACGCCGGAAACGTTCAAATCATATGTTACCGACTTGATTAGGCATATCAACAGTAACAATTCTGTTCGGGAGTATAAGACTCGTTCTAATTCCACCGAAGTCATCGGGAGTATTCTGACACTTTGTTCCGAGTTGGATAACGACGAGATCGTTTTCACAAAAATGGACGGCATAGCAAAACGTCTCTTGTTAAAAGAAACAGAGGCACAAGAGCGAATAGCACAGACAAATACCAACGTGCAAAAGGGTAGCTTGATACAGGCTTTGTTTCTGGACGAGAGAGCAGACGGTTATGTTTACCTTCTTGCCAAAGTTGAACACAGTGAGTGGGTTGATGATTCCGATTTTTCATTCAAGACCGGCTTTTCAAAGGACAAGAAAGCACTTTGGAAGTCGTGCCTGATTGAACTACCCGATCTAACATATACGGAGTTCCATTCGAAGATTTACTCCAATACTCCTGTTAAGTATTGGTGGGACGGTTTTTTGGAGTTCAATGAGATGAACAGTGATGAATCTAACACACTCCGTGCTTTCAAAGCGATAGAGACAACGTTGAATCAGAATTTTAAGGGAACTCCGAGTTCCGACCACACGATAATCCGCCACTCCTTTGTTGGATATTTTAAGAATAACGAGCATATTGACTATCCAACGATGGTGAATTCCATTTTGGAAAACTATCAGCCTGTAGACCCTGAGTTTATGACGCAGGAGAAGATTGAGACCATTCGTACTAAACTGCTCGAGCAACCGCAAAAGAGGAATTTTGATAGTCAATTTACTCCCTTCAATAGTGCTATTAATACGCGAATTAAAAAAATATATCCCATAACTGATGGCGTTGACCTTAAAGTTAACCAAGATGTAGGACTCGACACAATACAGTCGGTGGAGGAAAACGGTGTAAAATATATTCGAGTCAGGACTACAAATGAATCTACATACAAGAAATTCCACACTGCCTCAACTTTTAGTCGGTAGGTGCATATAATGATATAATTAAAGAAAGGAGTTACAGCCGTGAAGTTTTTCTCAGAAATTAGTAATTTGTTCCAGAGTATAGATGCCGATATCTCAGAGCGTTTGGACACTGCTGAGGCTTCTTTTGCCATTACTTATAATTCACTTCCGCCAACCCAAACCCTGCAAGAGGTACTTAGTCTTGCACCAAACAGAGATAATGTAGCTATAACTTTTATAAACGACAGCGATGATATGGTGACATTCACAAATCACCAAAACGAAGCATATGATTATTCCTCTATTACAGAAGATTTGCAGTCAGCAGACAATATCTATGTCAGAATCAAAATCGACAAAACTGTTGCAGATGGAAAGTTCTCAATATACGATTACGAATCGTTCGTGACGGATTTATTACAACGCTCATTGCCAGAAATAATGTGCTGGTTTTCTAGGCATCTATCTGATCAGGAGAACCTTACATTCGAGGTGTTTGATTCAGATGTTTCGTTTTCCACAAGGACAATAGCGTTTGAGTCCTGCAAAGACGCTACGTTCAAGCCAACGGTCAACAGGGTGCAACGTCTGAACGGTTGCAAGGATACTTCATGTTTTTATAATATGAATACCTTTGAGATAATCCCAGATGATTTTATCATTCAGGGTACTGTGCGAGCCAGCACTCGATTGCAGACGCTGTTCGGAAAGTTAGCCACTATTCTTTCTCTTGTGTATGTTTCCTCTTCCTCATCAATTGAAGACGGTAGAATGAAACTTCAGATCAGCGGTCAACGAACTGTAAGCTATGATCTATCATTAACCGACATAGCTGAAGACGACAAATGGCAAAACATCTATACTTGGATTTATACAGACGGAAACCCGACAGACAAAGCGTTGATAGCTCATAATGTTATCAGCTTGTACTGCAAATTTGAAGCAATCCTCAATCTTGATGATGGTGTGTTTGATGCCATAAAGACAAATTATAATCTATACTTGCGGAATAATGTTGATAAGTACCTTGATATGAAGCGTGACATTGCAAAATTCATTAAAGATGTCGTAGCTCAGGTTGGCGACTATGCCGTGACAATCCTCGGAAAATTCAAGGCAAACTTATTGGCAATATTTGGATTTTTGTTCACAGTTGTTTTGACCCGAGTTGGCAGTGCACAGAAATGGGATGATATTTTTACAAGACATACAGTATACCTTATTGAAATCTTTGTTATCGGCTCGTTGGTGTACTTGATGATTTGTTTCTTTGAAACACGATTCAAATTAAAAAAGATGAAAAATGGCTATTACACACTCAAAGATAATTATAAAGATGTGCTTTCGGACGCTGAATTAAATGAGGCTTTCAAAGACGATAAATTATTTAATGATATGGAAAAGACCGCAAAAAAAGGAATGATTGTCTGGTCCATCGCATGGGGACTTCTGCTTGTTCTTACTGTATTTGTTATTGAGCGTTTCACTGCGAACCGCGGCGTAATGATATGGTTATGGAACAAGGTAATCTAAAAAAAGAATTAAAAAGCAATACAGCCACTTCCTTCTTTGGGGCGGTTGTATTTGTTGCTCGATAGTGACTGTTGAATTATGCCGAAATATGATGTATAATAGATACACATAGCACACGGAGGTGACATATGCAATTCGACAGCAAATCCAACGAAAAAGCCAAACAAAAACTGATGAGCAGACTCAATGACGACAAACTCCCGATTGCACTGACGCACTATGCTTTCCGAAACGGTCCGGTTGAGGATATGCACGCAGAAGGGAAGCTATCTGAAGATGATATGAAGACGCTGAACAAATACATGGTGAATAAGATAGCTACTGTGCTGTTTCTTATGTCAGAGGAGCGGTGGGTAGAGCTTAATGCTTTATTACATGTATATTCAATATACGGTGCTGACTGGGACGAGCCTGAGATTGATCTTGATGAGATTCGTGATATCATTGCCATTCTTTCTGGTGACAAAAAATCAATCACAAAAGCAGGAGATGTATAATCCCCTGCTTTTCTTTATTCTTTATATAACAAAAACAACTGTTTCCTTGAAATATCGGTTCTTGTATGCAGTTTTGTTTGATATTCTTTTTTATAGTACATTTAAGTATAAATAAACCCCAAATAAACCCCAAAACATAGTTTTTCACAAATCGCACAAAAAACAAAAGACCCGCAAACATCAATGTTTACGGGTTTATTTATGGGGTGAGTAAACGGGTTCGAACCGTCGGCCTTCAGGGCCACAACCTGACGCTCTAACCAACTGAGCTATACCCACCGTAAAACAGCACGCATGGAAACGTGCTGTCTGGCGTACCTTGGGGGATTCGAACCTCCGACCTACTGCTTAGAAGGCAGTTGCTCTATCCTGCTGAGCTAAAGGTACATTACAAAGAAAAGCCAAACGGCTTTTAAATATTTCTGCTCCTCAAAACTTAATCTCAAAATTTTTAAAAATTTAAAGATTTCGAAATTTAAAAGAGTAGAAAAAAATGGAGCGGGTGATGGGAATCGAACCCACGCGACCAGCTTGGAAGGCTGGAATTCTACCATTGAACTACACCCGCATATTATTTTGTCTGTTATTTTTATTCCCTCTCGCCGACTGCCTTAACATGATACCACAATCAAAATCATTTGTCAATACATATTTTAGATTTTTTCAGAAAAAATTGTTATACTCATTTTTTCTGAGTATAATATTCATTAATTTACAAAATATACTTGCCGTATATGTC
>JALQSN010000669.1:0-27523 GCA_023690525.1 Holotrichia oblita | reverse complement strand
TAATATTAAATTTCCCCATATTATCTAGGGTATACACTATGTTCTAAATGGACTACTAGCTGCGCCATACCCCGATTTCTTTCTGTATAAAGCAAACCAAGACTTAACCCACCGAGATTATTTACATATCAACATTTTACAAGCGAAAATCTGATATCAACACAAATTGTAACATAATCTTATTTGTTTGTCAACAAATTATAGCGTTTCACGTTTGATTGCAATTATATCAGTTCTTTGCCGCTTTTATCACCTTCAAGCGGGCAAATTCTTCCCTGTCTTTTTCTTCAAGCGAGTTTTCTATGTCTTTCACTTCTTGAGTATATCGCGGAATCATTATATTTTGCAGAGCGTTTGCACGTTTTTGTGTCTTTTTTATATTATCTGCCAAACGGAAAATAGAATTTTCAATCTGCGCCAGACTTTTGGTCATTTTTTTTACATTATCAAACTTGATGTATGCCTCATCAACTGAAGAGGTTGTACGCGCCAAACCATATGGAGGCATACCATTTCCCTCATCCATAGTTATGACCGGTATTTCAACCCCCATAATACTGCGGAATTTAACTTCAACTGTATCCTCGATGGGTATGGCATAGCCAATGTCTTCAACAGCGCTTATACCTAAATCAATATTAGCTTGCATAAGCGCAGCATACGCATCACCAAAAGTATCGGCAATTTCATTCTGCAATTTTTTTGCCATATCAATCAGCGTCATCATTTCACGTATCAAAATATTACGCTTTTTATCAAGCAATTCATATCCTGTACGGCAAAGTTTTAATGTATTTTTTGCGATTATCAAATTGCCTTTGGTTGGTACCATTGCCATATATAATCACTTCCTATACATTTTGTTTAATAATTCAGGACTGATTCTGTCCAATTCCGTCCGCGGCAGAATTGACAGCAGACGCCATGCAATATCCAATGTTCTTTCAATGCTTCTGTTTTCCTCTTTGCCCTGACTGACGAATTCACGTTCAAAAGCTAATCCAAACTTTATATACAGTTTATCAGTATCAGATAGCTCATCTTCGCCTATAACAGACGCCAAAGCACGTGCGTCCTGCACATGAGCGTACGACGAAAACAACTGATTGCTTACTTCAGGGTGGTCCTCTCTTGTATATCCTTCACCTATTCCGTCTTTCATAAGCCGTGACAGCGACGGAAGCACTGAAACCGGAGGATATACTGCTTGACCATGCAAAGCCCTGTCAAGAACAATTTGTCCCTCGGTGATGTATCCGGTCAAATCAGGGATGGGGTGCGTTATATCGTCATTCGGCATGGATAAAATTGGTATTTGAGTTATGGAACCGCTCTTGCCTTTAATCATCCCTGCTCTTTCATATAACGACGCTAAATCACTGTATAAATATCCGGGATACCCCTTACGTGATGGAATTTCACCCTTTGATGATGAGATTTCACGCAACGCCTCCGCATATGAGGTTATATCCGTAAGTATTACAAGTATGTGCATATTGTGCTCATAAGCAAGATATTCCGCAGCAGTAAGAGCGCACCTTGGAGTGATAATTCTTTCAACCACCGGGTCTGATGATGTGTTTATAAACATAACACTGCGGCTTATGGCTCCGGTCTGCTCGAATGAGGATATAAAATAATTTGCAACATCATGTTTTACGCCCATTGCGGCAAAAACGATACCGAACTCCACGCCGGATTCCTCCGCAATCTTAGCCTGTGATGCTATTTGTACCGCAAGATTATCATGCGGCAACCCGTTACCCGAAAAAATGGGCAGTTTTTGTCCTCTAATCAGCGTCGCAACTCCGTCAATTGCTGAAATTCCTGTTTGAATAAACGAGCGTGGATATTCACGCGATACAGGATTAATTGGTTTTCCGTTAATGTCCATTGCCTTTTCATAATATACCTCGCCCAGTCCATCAATCGGTCTGCCCGCGCCGCTAAATCTCCTCCCCAATATCTCTTTGGATAATGGCAACAGTAAAGGCTTGCCCAACAATCTTGTAGTTGCGTTAACTAAGGATATGTTACGTGTACCCTCAAACACCTGCACTACGGCGTAATCCTCAGTAAGCTCAATAATTCTTCCCGTGCGTACTTCTCCGCTGTCCAGCATGATTTCGACTATTTCGTCATATGCCGCCCCTTTTATGCCCTCAATTACAACCAGAGGACCGTTAACACTACTAAAACCAATATATTGCAGTTCCAATTTATCATCTCCTCATGTCAAACCGGCATAGTAAAAACGCTTATATCATCAACGCGTCTATTTTCACTTTAATCTTATCAAACTCCTCAAGATGGTCATTGTCAATGTCGTACTTTATTTTAATTACATCGTCAAATATTCCTGTTGTCTCTATTTGAGATAAAGGAATATTATCATTTTCCATCCATAACTTACATTTGTCATACAAATGAAATATTATTTTAAGCATTTGAAACTGCTTATTTATAGGCACGCTTGTGTCTGCCGCATGATACGCGTTTTGTTGCAAAAATCCCACCCTTATTACCCTGGAAATTGACAGTGTAAGCCTTTGGTCGTCCGGCAAAACATCCGCGCCAATCAACTTTACAATATCCATAAGCGCGCTTTCTTCCTGCAAAGTCCGCACAGCCCGCGCACGCAGGTTAAGAAAATCCGCATCAACATTTTCGCTGTACCAAGGTGCCAAATCCTCCACATATTCGCTGTAGCTGTTCAGCCAGTTAATAGCGGGATAATGTCTTGCATATGCCAATGATTTATCCAATCCCCAAAAACAACGGATAAACCGCTTTGTATTTTGTGTCACAGGCTCTGAAAAATCTCCGCCCTGCGGTGATACGGCACCAATAATGCTAACGGAGCCTTCTGTTCCATTTATGTTTTGTACATATCCCGCGCGTTCATAAAATTCAGACAATCTTGACGGCAAATACGCAGGGAAACCTTCTTCCGCCGGCATTTCCTCTAATCGCCCGGAAATCTCGCGCAAGGCTTCCGCCCAACGTGATGTAGAATCAGCCATTATAGCCACATGATAGCCCATGTCACGATAGTACTCTGCAAGCGTAATACCTGTGTATATTGACGCTTCGCGCGCCGCCACCGGCATATTTGATGTGTTTGCAATCAACAATGTCCTGTTCATAAGCGACTGACCTGTTTTAGGGTCAACAAGCCCTGTAAAATCTTCCAATACCTGTGTCATTTCGTTCCCGCGTTCGCCGCAGCCGATATATACAATGATGTCGGCGTCTGACCATTTAGCAAGCTGGTGCTGTGTCATAGTCTTACCCGTCCCGAACCCTCCGGGAATAGCCGCCGCGCCGCCCTTACCAAGCGGAAACAATGTATCAATAACCCTTTGCCCCGTAATAAGAGGTTTTGTTATCGCCTCTCTTTTAGCATACGGGCGGGGGCTGCGAATACCCCATTCCTGTATTAGTTTAATATCAACTATGCTGTTATCTGCGGTTTTAATCTTTGCGATAACATCACGGCAATTATATTCACCGTCGGGAACGATAGATTCAATTGTTCCGCTTATGTTAGGAGGAATCATCACCTTATGCATAACCACGGGCGTTTCCGGAAGTTCCGCTATAACGGAGCAGGGAGATACATCATCTCCTAGGTTTGCGAGTATTTTTACATTCCATTTTTTATCCATATCAATTGCGTCAGGGCGTACACCCCGTCCGATAAACGCGCCTGTCATGTTTTCAATCACGTCAAGCGGGCGCTGTATTCCATCAAATATATTACCCATAATTCCGGGGCCAAGTGTTACATACATAGGGTGTGAAATAGTTTCTACAGGCTCACCGGTTTTTAGCCCGTATGTATCCTCATACACCTGTATAATCGTGTTTTCTCCGTTGATGCCGATAACCTCGCCTATAAGTTTTTCGTTACCCACATACACCATATCCATCATTTTAAACCACGGAGCGTTTTTGACGGTTACAACAGGTCCGTTAATGCCGTATATTTTTGCTTCCATAATGTGCCACCTCTTTAGCCGAGCATAAGCTCGTTTGTTCCCAAAAAATCACGTTTTTCCTTTTCTATGCGCTGATTAAGCGTACAGTCTATAACAACATGGCCCTTAGCATCATTTCTAAGAATAAATCCGCCGATGATATGATCATTGTCGTGAATAATATCAATCCCCTTAACCCCCAATCTGCGGAATAATTCCGCATCCTTATAGTTTATAGTACATTTTGCGCCCTCAAGCATATCTACGCCCAATGTGTCAATCGCTTCTTTAAATGAGGTTTTTATGTACTCCTCGTATCTTGGGGTGTTTGTAAACTCAATGACTTTCTTTACCACTTCGTCAAACAGTTCGTTAAATATATTACTTCGCTGCTGTAATAGCTGTTTTTTCAATTGCGCGTTATACTGTGATACACTTGCGGATTTTTCGCGCGATAGTTTCGCAATCTCTGCTTGAATATAGTTGTATGAAGAATTTTAAAATTCATTTTCCGCTTTTTCCAGTTCTTCAGCCTTACGAAGCTTTAAGCTTTCAACCGCTTCATTGCGTTTATTTGCCGCCTGTGTAAGCACAAAGTCTGAAAACCTCTGCAACATCTCCATCTCACTCGGCATACTATGTCAACTCCTTTTTGACTTTTTACAGAATACCTTTACACGCAAAGTTAACGCCGTAATGCGCGTGATTATGCAAGCCGAACTATAATTTAACCCCGATGGCGTCCTTGATATAACTGACGATATAATCATCCGGTCGGCTTGTTCCGTGCCTGTCGGGAATTTCTACAATCAACGGGCGTTTGTTGTTGCTTTTGTGCTCCATTAAAAATTCGCAAGATAAATCCATGATTTTCTCGGTTACTAAAACAATCGCTATGCTTTCGTCTATAAGCACCTCGTCAAACGCTTCCTTTACTTCTTCCTCAGTATGTGCAACAACGCCTTCAATTCCCGCAAGGCGCATACCGATTTGCGTATCTATATTGTCACTGATTAAAAAATATTTCATATTATAATCTTCCTAGAATCATTATAGATATAACCAACCCATACAGCGCAATACCTTCCGCCAACGCAACAAATATAAGTGTGCGCCCCATGATAGCAGGGTCTTCAGAAATTGCGCCCAGCGCCGCACTTGCCGCAGACGCAACCGCAATACCTGCTCCCACACAGGCAAGCCCCGTTGACAGAGCCGCCGCTAAAAATCCCATGCCGTTTGACGAGTTTAATAAAGCCTTGCCTGCCGCGTCAGCAGCCTCTGCCGCGTCAGGAGCGGCGTATATTACGCCCGACCACATCATAACCGTCATAACAGCCATAAGTGAGAAAAATGAGAAAATATTAATACCCAGTACTTTTTTAAAGTTTTTCCCCTGAAGTTTAAAGCCATAGTAAAAAACCATGGGGTAAACCGCGCATATAAGCGCAATAGTAAACATTGCCGCTGTAATCATTTTACATCTCTCCTTGATTTATAGATTTAAATTCGCGCCCGTCTCCGCTGTAAAACCTGCTGAACATTTCATAAAATCCTAATCTCAAAACTTGAATGCCTACAATCAAGCCCTCAAGCCCCATTACAAATATGTTGCCTATCACCGCAACCGCAATGGATCCACCTGTTATACTCTCACCCATGAATAACAGTACAACCGACATCATTCCCGCGTGGTTTAAGGCAAATGCCCCGACACGCACAAAGGATATGGTATTGGTAACAAAGCTTAATAAAATTTCAAACAATTCAAAAAATGCTTCTACCAAAAGCCTTTTTTTTGTTTCATTTTTCGTTCCTTTTGCTTTTTTGCAAGGTGGGACAGCGGCTCCTGTAAAAATATTAAAATAAGCGGCGCGGCTATAAAAACAATAATCACATTCATGTTAAACTGCGGAGACATAATATATTGCATACCTGCGTACAAAACAGCCACATAAAATACAAATCCCGCAAGACCGTTCTGTGAAAATAAAATCTTGTGTATGTTCTTTTTCTTTATGCCGTTTATAATATTAATCAGCATGGAAATCAATATAATTCCTACGCCGATACCTATAGTAACCATAAGTATGCGGTTCATGTTCTCGCTATTCTCCATCGGCGTGAACCATAACGGCTTAATTACGGCGTGCTTACCCTCAAAACCAAAGAATGTGCCATACATAAACCCGAAAAAAATGGATGAAATACCAACAGGAATAAGCGCTTTTGCCAAAAATCCGCCTTTTTTAAACAATGCCATTAAAGTGGCGGCTAATGTCAGCACAATTCCGTGCCCCACATCCCCGAACATCATACCGAACAACACGGTATATGCGATTCCGAAAAACATAGTCGGGTCAACCTCATTATAGTTCGGAATGCCGTACATCTTAACAAATCCTTCAAATGGGCGGAATAAAAACAAATTTTTAAGCTTGGTTGGCGGCTTTACATTTTCCAGCACATCCGCTTCTTCCACGATAACAGTAATCGAATCATCCCCACGGGTTTTTTCAAGCAGTTTTTCCGCTTCATCGGGCGGCATCCACCCAACGAAATAAAAACTGTTTTTCGTATAGGATGCGTTCTTCTTAATCCTGTGCATGTCATAATGGTATTTTACACAGGCATACGCTTCTCTTAACTTCTTATCCTCCTGCTTTAAGGTTTCGTTAAGCTGCATTGTCAGAGCGGTCAGCTCGCCCGATACATTGGATTCTTGTTTATTAACCCTGTCCATAATCTCTGCCGGTGTGCCGTCCGTATCTCCTTGTATGCGTACACGCTCAAAATAAAGTGATGAAAACACATGGTCTATTTTACGCGAATTTTCGGGAATAACAAAGTAAAATCCCCATACAAAATCTTTACTTTGCGACACGACATAAAAATATGTCGGCAATTTGCCTAAATATGAATCCAGCTTGTTATAGCTGTCCATAGGCATACGTCCGAACCGGAATTTTATTATTTTTAAACCCACAAGGCTGTCTATGTTTACATCCGAATTAACAATGGGGGTCAAGACATCTTTAAACGCATCTATATTATCTAGCTTCCGTTTAATTTCTTCAATTTTATTTTTTATTCCGTGTATCGTTTCGTCGAATTGGTCAATATATACACCCAGTTCAGCCAAGGATACCTCGCCCTTATGCCGTTTTATATCTTCATGCGGGATATTGGCGTAATCAAATACCTCAATAAACCGACGCTGTATATCCTCATACGGATTAGCCTGAGTAAACGGCAAAAGCCCTGCCGAGTTCGGAAGATACATAAAAGAATTTTCAAGATGTATATCAGTGTTTAAAATATATTTTTCCATACACTCTTCAAATTTAGACAGCATTCCCACGATATTGACAAGCTTCATTTTTCAAACCAAAAAAATCACCACCTTTTGTGTATGCGTAATGCGCTCCCGGCAATGTAATATATCAATACACTGTTCCGCGTGGAACAATGCTTTTAATGAATTAAATGAGTTTTTATTTCATCACGCGCAAGTCCGTATTTTATCCCTTCAATAATCCGCACTATGTTGCGGATTTCCGCCTCTTTTAAATGTATGTACATAAGCGGAGCCGCAATTGAATATGGATTATTTTTAAACATTTTTTTATGATTGCTTACAGAAAACTGTGCGATACTTTTCTCCAAAAACTTATTATCCGCCGAAAATGCTGCGCTGTAAAAGGTTCCTGTCGCCGCCTCGAACGCTTCCTCGTAGGTTGCGGCTTCTGTCATTTCTTTAATATCTTCCTTTTTCAGCTTATAATAGTTGGGAATGATGTACGGATATATACTGTCAGAACCTAATTTGTAATATTTCTTTGCCCGAAGTATAAACGACATATTGTTTAAGTCCGTTTCCGTTCCGAAGGTTGAGTTTATGACCATACGGTCGGTTCCTTTTAGGCATTTCTTGATAAGTTTAAGTGTGTATTTGTTATAATACATATCCAAAGCCATTTCTATATTAAACATGTCATGCTCATAACGCTCTTGCATAAACGGAATCAATATTTGATAATATTTCGTCCCCGATATTGCCTCTAAAAACTGTTCTCTTGTTTTTGCTCCTTCAATATGCGAAAAATTAATAGTTTGATATTTTTCTGTTCGGGGGTCGCTTCTGTTGATAAATCTCTCGGTGTGTTCACTTTCAATAAGGCGCAGATACAGTTTGATTTTTTCAATTTCATCCTTTAACTTAAAAAGCCTCAGTATCCGTTTTTTATCAAGATCCATATAACTGAAAAAACCGATATAATCACTTATTAATGTTGAAGCTAATACCTCCTCAAGCTGCCCTCTGTGAATATAATTTTCATTCACGTTCGCCAATACATTGGCATATACAGTGTTATGCTTTAAATAGGAAGTAACCTCCGACACGCCCTTAAACGACATCAATTGGTCATAATCATCATCGGTTAAACGCTTTTTTAATTTTGCGTGAACCTTAGCCGTTACCGCCGCATTGACCAAAAAAACCATCCCTTTCCAAATACCGAAACATACAACTCCCGCGGCAGATTGCGTGATTTTCTAGCCGCAAATCCTGGTAACTATTTCCTTTAACCACTTATCCTTATTTTCTTTATACACAATGTCAAGTCTCTCAAGTTGCTCACGCGCAGAAGTTTCAAGCTCTTCTAAAAGCGCTTTTTGGTCTTCAAGTTCTCTCTGCGCCAAATCGTTGACTTTTGCCATCATGCGTTCTGATATATCTTGTTTCAGCTTATCCACAACTTCTTGTATCTCTTGTTCGGTTTCATTTACAATGCCGGATATATCGTTTTCAATATCTTGTGCCTTATTTTCTATGTCAACAATCGCTTTGATAATATCATCCATATCTATAATCATCCCTTTACGAAAAGTATACCGCTACATCATTTAACACTATGCTAATCAAAGCAAAAAAATACACATTTGCATTTTAATTCCTTAAGCTGTGTATCGGCGCGGGTATTCTGCCGCCTCGGTTTATAAATTCGTCGGATTTGTATCCGCTTACCTTCATAATAGGAGCATTGCCTAAAAGTCCGCCAAAGTCAAGGCGCTCGCCCGCGTTTTTGCCTATTGCCGGGATGATACGCACTGCGGTTGTTTTATTGTTTACAACTCCAATCGCCATCTCGTCCGCAATAATCGCTGAAATAGTTTCTTCAGAAGTATCACCCGGAACCGCAATCATGTCAAGCCCCACAGAGCATACGCACGTCATTGCTTCCAATTTATCAAGTGATAACGCTCCGCACTCGGCGGCGGAAATCATTCCGGCATCCTCGCTTACGGGAATAAACGCGCCGCTTAATCCCCCGACATGTCCCGATGCCATTACACCGCCTTTTTTTACAGCATCATTTAGCAAGGCAAGCGCCGCGGTAGTACCATGAGTACCGCATTTTTCAATACCCATTTCTTCCAATATATACGCTACGCTGTCTCCTACCACGGGTGTAGGCGCTAAAGATAGATCCACAATACCAAACGGAACATTAAGTCGTTTTGAAGCCTCCTGTCCCACAAGCTGACCCATCCTTGTTATTTTAAAGGCGGTTTTCTTAACAACCTCTGCCACAGTGTCAAACGGTTCGCCTTTAATCTGCTCCAAAGCGGATTTTACCACACCAGGGCCGCTTACCCCCACATTTATAACACATTCGCCTTCTCCTACACCGTGAAACGCTCCTGCCATGAACGGATTATCCTCAACTGCGTTCGCAAACACCACAAACTTTGCGCATCCAATACAGTTTTTATCTTTTGTAAGACGGGCTGCCTGCTTGATTATATTGCCCATTTGTTTTACCGCGTCCATGTTTATTCCGGCGCGGGTTGAGGCAACATTCACAGACGAGCATACCTTGTCAGTTTCACAGAGTGATTGCGGAATGGATTTGATAAATTCATAGTCGGAATTTGTATATCCCTTATGAACCAATGCGGAATATCCTCCGATAAAATTTACGCCCGTGACATCTGCGGCTTTGTCTAAAATCTTTGCCACATGTACGCACTGCTCCGCATTAAACGCTCCTGCAATAAGTGATATAGGAGTGACCGAGATACGCTTGTTAATAATGGGAATACCATACTGTTTTTCAATTTCTTCCCCTGTTTTAACCAAGTTTTGAGCGTATCCTGTGATTTTATCATACACGGCGGAACAGCATTTGCCGACATCGTCTCCTGCACAATTAAGAAGGGATATCCCCATGGTAATTGTGCGGATATCCAAATGTTCTTCGCGTATCATTTTTATAGTTTCAAGAATTTCTTGTGTATTAATCATATAACTCCCCTGCAACTATATTCTATGCATTGAATTAAATATATCCTCATGCTGTATGGTTATTTGCGTACCTATTTTTTCGCCGGCGTTTTGCAGCAGGGATGAAAGTGCTGTAAAATCGACTGTACATCCGGATATATCTACCAGCATAACCATAGTGAATATACCCTGCATGGTCGTTTGAGAAATATCCAGTATGTTTACATTTACATCTAAAAGCACAGAACTGACCCCCGCAATAATACCGGGCTTATCGTTCCCCATAACTGTGATAACTGCTTTCATTAAATCAGTCTCCCGCTCTAATAATAGTCCAAACTTTCCCTTATTTTAGCATACTACTTTTTGGAATGAAATACTAGTAAAATTTTTACCAAAACAACTGCTATATTTTAAAAAAAATTGTATATATTAGACAAATTTCCGCTCCCCACCGCTACCCATCCCGTCGGCGTATAAATATAAGTGGTGTTGAGGGTCTTAACCCCATCATATCCCCCACTAACAAGCACCCTCCCATCCGCTAATGTGGATTGATTATGCTGATTTAATCCTACAGGCAAATTTGCGATGGACGCCCATGTCGCATTAGGGGTGTAAATGTAAGAGGTATTAAGGTTAGTATTACCGGTAGCTCCTCCTCCGCTAATCAATACTTTACCATCCGCTAATGTAGATTGTCTATGCCACCCAATCACCGCAGGCAAGGTTGCAACAGGAGGACTCCATGTGCTGTCAGGCACATAAAAATAAGTAGTATTACAGGCACCAATCCATCCTGTAACAGTGTATCCGCCACTAATTAATATCCTACCGTCAATCAGAGTAGATTGCCCGTGATTACGCAAACCTGTAGGCATAGGACTTGCCTCAATCCATGTGCCTAAACCGGAATTAGGAGTATAAATAAAAGAAGTTTTAAAGCCATCAGATGCGCTAATACTTCCTCCGCTAACAAAAACTCTACCATCATTAAGTGTTGATTGAGCATGACGGTCAATCGTAATAGGTAAACTTGCACCCGTAGTCCATGCATTAATGCTTGGATTATATATATAAATAGCACGACTATTCTGCCCTCCGCTAACCATTACCCTGCCATCAATAAACGTAGATTGACCTGAAGCATAAAAGCTATCGGGCAAACTCGCTGCCACACTCCACGTATTACTGCTAGGATTATATATATAGCAAGCACCACTCCCACCAGCAGTCAACACCCTACCATCAGGCAGAGTAGATTGACCGTGCCCGGCTATACTGGCAGGCAAAGTAGCTGCGCTTCCTGTGCCGGGCGCTGCGCTTTACAAGAGGGTCTCACGCTACGCTGCGACCCCCTTGTATATCCCCCCGCAAGACTTCTCACTCACCGTTCAAAGTCTTGAAAGGTGTGGCTACAGCAAAATAAATTCGCCTACGCCACAGATTTTAATTTTATTGCCATTGATGTTTGGCGGCGGCTTCCCTTTCCAAAAAATCTAACGATTTTTCGGGAGCACTGTTTATTTGCCTAACACTGAATATGAAAAAATTATTGCTCTATTCCTGTTACTTAAACCGTGTTTGGATGGTAATATTTTCATACAATGGGAGCATACTGTCTATATCTTTCCATACATACAGTTTTATTTCTTCGCCCAAAATCTCAGGCAGTATAATACGATTATATCCCGCATCCAATGCTATCAGTTCCTGTTCGATATCCTTTAAGGCGTGCTCTGTCTCTGATGATGCAATGCAAAAAACGGAATACGGTGTTTTGGAGGTACGATATATTTCAAATAATGGTTTTAATACACCGTCCGTTTCAAACAATGACATCCCTAAGAGTTTTACCGGTTCTGACGGTGTTTTGTAGTTTAATTCCACGCTCCGCATTTTAGGTGTCCAGCATGAAGTGGTTGATGTATCACCTTCCTGACGCTTAAGAGTTACTCTTAAAAATTTTATACCTGCCGGCAGATTATCCGCTTCAATGTAAGTGCTTTTAAAAGCTGTATCTGTTGGAGTTTCATCATCACGGATAACAGTTATAATATCTTTTGGTATACTGTAGTTTATTCCGTCCGAGGATACCGCGCAAACTATTTCCCCTTGTGTCGGAGGCAATCTGAAAGCGTCAAAATAGTTTACTCTAAAGTTAAATATACCTTCAGGAACTCTAAATACAATTTCACATTTTTCATAGGTGTTTAAAAATATTCTTGTTGTATCCCCGCAATACCCCACAGAGTTACTTGTATCCACAGTCATTGCGTAAGTTGAACTATCTGTGTTTCCCGGAGTTGCATAATGTACATTGTTTATGCCGGGTATAAGGTTTATCCCGTGCGCGATAACATCAAACTCCTCTTTCACATATCGAGGAGTGCCTGTCATGCGGAAGGATAATTCGCCAAGCATTGTTTTGCCATTACACATTACGCCGTTTACCCGAACTGTGTATTTGGTATATTCTTGCCTATTCTGAGGCAGTTTAACTAATACTTCGTTTCCGTTTAATTCAGTTTCCGTTTCAATAGGTGCGCCGTTTTCTAACAGCACAATCTCATTTAACGTATCCTGTTGAGGTGTTTGAGTAAAATTAAGTTTTACGGTTTGAGTAGAAAGAGGAATATTCTCACTGCCGTTAACAGGATAAGATACAAAATCGACATCTTTTGCACTGTGCCATGTTTCAAGCGGAGCTAATGACTCTTCCGCTAGTGAATTACTCTGCTCATCTAATATTGGCAGGGGCGTAAATATGACACCTATACGGGCTGCTGTTGTATTTTCTAATTTTATAGAAATACGGTTTATGCCGTTATTTGGGTCATTTTCATCGGGTTTAGGAGAAGTTCCAAGAGGTTTTGCGCCGGATACTGTAAAAACGGCGTCAGCAGGCTCAGCTATACGCATTTTTAGGTGCTTTCCGCCTTGCGACAAAAGCAATGTTCTTCCGTCTTCTAAAGGCGTTACATTAGTCGAGTTTTGCATAAACCAATAAATTGTACCTTTGTCCTTTAAAATTATTTCATCCTGAACTAATATCTGACTGCGGTTATCAAACATTTTTAAGCCGCGCTTCACCGAAAGAGCACTGTCCTGATAAGCCTCTGTCATGTCAGTTATGGCATATCCGCCGTCTTCATATGTGTCAAAGTAATCAATTGCCGCTTTCGCATAAACATTTTGGTCAGGTGCAAGAGAAGGATTAATCACAATCGTATTATGCCCTTCGGCGCGTTTGCGGTAATAATTCCAACGCCCCGCGTTGGCATCTGAATCCCAATATCCCGGAATATCATAGGTTTCCGCACCCAAATCTGTTGCCCAACGCACGCCATTCGCGTCAAGAATGAAATTCCCTATGTCTAAATCTCCATGTCCTGACTGATTATCTCCCGCAAGCAAAGCGGCATACAATGTGTTTTTATCCTCCCACGAGCCTCTAAACGCCGCAACGGATTCCTCGTTTCTTATCAGCCTGTCAAGAGGTTCAGTCGTTTGCACAGGCGTTTTATGGTATTCTTGCTTATACCACAGTAAATCCAAAGCTCCTCCGTCAGGTTTAAACTTCATTTGAGCATAAGCATAGACGGGCTTATTAAAATACTCAGCCATCCAGTAAAGCTGCGGAGCATAAAGGGCGCCGTTGCCACCATCCGCAAAATTAAAAGTTTTTCCGATCGGCGAGGTCAGATAAAGTGCAAAATACCCTGATAGATCCACGCCTTCAATTGCTGTAAGTCCGTAGTCGCTATCCAGATTAATTGCGAGTGTTGATAAAAAATAGACAAAATATTCCGTAGCATAATCCCAATATCCCGGTCCCTCGGGATATCCACCGCCGGGGCTGAATTTTTCAATTGCTTTAGGCATATGTTCAATAGCCTTAGAAATAATTTTAGAAGAAATTTCCGGCGCTTCCATTGCAACGGCAAACGCCGCCGTTGCCAAGCCTCCATTGCAGACCAAATTCCAATTATTATCATTGCTTGCGAAATAAGTTCCGTTGGTCAAATACGGCAATCCCTCTTCTAACGCTAATTTGATAATCGAATTTAATATTATTTCTTTTTTAGAAAGATTCTCACTGCGGATAAGATAGTCATAAAGCCAGTCATATCCCACTGCCGCCGCGAAAGCCATTTCCCCTACATCTAGAAAATGACTCGGATTCCAATCGGGAAAGTTTGCTACCGTTATCAATTCATCCGCTGCACGAGCGGCATACTCTTCTTCTCCGCTGATTTTCCATGCCATGGCAAGCGTCAGCACCCGCTCTTTTACCATACGGGAAGTATCTAATAAACGTTTGCCATCAGGTATCTCATATACAGGCAACGGAGCCGTAAGTAACTCATTTGCCTCAGTCAACAGTGCTTGATACCAATTTTTATGTATGCCGTCTGTTTTAATATTCTCTTTGATATCATCAAAATTTTTCTGTGTTGCCAAAATACGCGGATGGGATTGCTCGGTATATTTTCCGTTTAATATATTTATTATTTCTGTAGGAGCAGGCACTGACAATACCTCTTCCGCTTTCGATACAGAAAATAAGGCGCATGTCAAAATTATAATTAAAGCTATTGATAGAATTCGGTTTTTCATATTTTCGCTCCTTTTTTTGATTTGCAAAAACATGGCGGACTATTTAGTCCGCCTATAAAAATCATTTCATTTTCCCTAATATAGATACTTCGCTGATGCTGCTCCACCCGCTTTCAGTGTTTCCATAACCTGTAATTTTCACATATCTCGCCTTAATTACGTTAAATTCAAAGGTTTCAAAATCCGAAGTAGTTCCGCAGGCTTCTCCCTCATATACCTTATCCCATATTTCTCCATCCTCGGATACCGCTATATCAAATGTTGTTTTACGCATATCACCTCTATAGAATGCCATAGCAACTCCGCCTACATTCTTGGCATCCCCAAGGTCAAATGTTAAGTACGGTTTTCCCTCAGCAGACCAACGTGTGTCAAGGTCTTTGTCCAAAACATTCTTCTCGTTGTTTTCTGGTTGAGGAACATCACTCGCTTTAACGCTGACAGGAACAAATTCCTCAGTTCCTTCCGGTTTGCCGATAATAGGCTCTTTTACAAAATGTATGCTGTAAACGGAATATCTCACATTTTCATCTTTAGATGTAACATTAATAGTTGCGGTGCCAATTCTCCCTTTAGACTGGGTAATGCTGATATCCGCGTCTTCTCCGCCCGTAGCTTTCACCTCATGTACATCAGGGTAATCCTTCGGCATTTCGATAGTATAAGAATACCTGTCAGGACTGAAACCTTCCAGTGCTTTTCCTGCAACAGTGATACTATCTAACTTTACCGTTTTCACTTCCTTTACTTCCCATTTATCCATCGGGGTAAATACAGGAAGTTCTTTATACATATCTATTTCATCCGCAATAGGAGTGAAGACTACCGAAATATTCGCTTGCTTTACGCTTTTTAATGCTACCGTTAGTTTTGTAACGCCGTTATTAGGCAAATTTTCCGGCGGACTAAATGTTTCAGGAAGCGGTTTAGCGTCCATAACACTGAACTTGGCGTCTGACGGCGAAATAAGGTCTGCTTTCATTTTCTTGCCTCTCTGCGTCAAAATAGCGGATTTTCCGTTATCTGATATTTCTATATCAGCTTGGGTATGCATAAACCAATATACGTCTGAAGCTTTTTTGTTTATAATTTCATCCTGCACCATTACTCTGCTTCTATTTTCAAAGAACATCAGCCCTCGCATTGCACTTAGCGCACTTTGTTTGTAGGCGTCCGACATATCCACAACAGCATACCCACCGTAAGGATTTGATTCAAATACGGGGATGTCACACACCGCGTATACGTCCTGATCGGGCGCTTTTTGCGGATTTATAACTACCGTATTGTGCCCCTCCGCTCTCTTTCTGTAGTATGTCCAGCGGCCGGCTTTTTCGTTTGAATCCCAATATCCCGGTATATCATAGGTTTCCGAGCCTAATTCTTTTGCCCAGCGTATGCCTTCCCAATCCATAATGAAGGTTCCAACATCTAAATCTCCGTGACTGGATTGATTGTCTCCGCCTTTTATCGCAGCGAATAATCCGCTTTTTCTTCCCATGAGTTTCTAAACTTGCAATACTCTCCGAGCCTTCCATCCGCTTATCCAAAGGTAAATCTAATTCGAGCGGTGTCTTATAATAATCAGGGTCATACCATAGCATATCATCAATATTACCATTCGGGAAAATGTTTCTCTCATACCAACTGTATTCAGGCTTGTTAAATCTGCGTGCCATCCAGTATAATTGAGACCCCGAAACAAATCCTTCACCTGAATCCGCGAAATTGAATGAACCGGTTCCGCCCGATGTGTACATAGGGAAGTTACCTGTTTCGCTGAACCCCGGTACTTCAGACAGCCCATAATCGGTCCCAACAGCGCTGTCCATTGAAGCTATGAAATAAGTAATATATCTGTTTGCATAGTCCCAATACGCAGGTCCTTCAGGATACCCGCCGGCAGGACTCATTTCAGCAATTGCCCGCGGCATGCTTTTTATCGCGCCGACTATTATTTCGCCCGCCATTTGTGAAACATCGTTCTCGTCACCCAATGCCAACGCACCCATTCCTATTCCCGCATTACACACAGAATTCCAGTTGTTTGTAGACGTTGTATAATTTGAATTGGTTCTGTAAAACCCAATAGCTTCTTCCAATCCTTTAGTCACAATTGCCTGTTTTATAAATTGCTTTTGCTCGTCTGTCCAACAGTCATACAGCCAGTCATAGCCAATAGCGAATGCTTTTGTCATTTCGGCGGTATCCAAGAAGTGGCTTGGATTCCAATCTTTAAAGCTTCCCGCTTTTTCTAATTCAGTCCATACTCGGTCAGCATATTTTCTATCCCCGGTTACCCTGTATGTCATTGATAAGTTTTTTACCCGTTTTAAAACTTCACGGCATACTTCAAGCAAACGTTTTCCATCGGGAATTTCATATTCTTTAGGTTCTAACTCAAGATACATATCCGCGTTATTGCGGACAGAATCAAACCATCTTTCCATATACTCATCCGTTATTGTCAAATGTTTTATTTTTTCAAAATCCTCCATTGTCGCTGACAAACGGGGATGGGTATTGTTAGGCGATTTTTCTTTCAGCTTCGCTATAACTTCCGCAGGTGAAGGCAGCGGAACGCCTGTGCTTATTTCTCTTCCGACACCTCCCGATTCTCCGCTGCCAACAGAATCAAAAAATGATGGAATCGGTCCCGTCTGTTTCCCGTAATATATTTCTACCTTTCCGATTTTAGGACTCCAGTTAACCTTTACATTGGTAAACTCAATCTTTAAAAATTTGTTACCCGCAGGCACTGACAATTCCTCCTGCACCATTTGTATAAGCCCGTTATTTGACGCCGACTCCTCCGAAACCTGTATTTCCGTATACTTTTCGCCGTCAGGCGATAAATAAAACTTTAATATCGCATCCTGTCCGTTAGACCTTGCTGAGTTGCCGACATATTTTATTATCCTAAATCCCGCAATATTATCATTCATCTTATATACTATACTTGCGCCTTCGGTGGCGCTTCCACCAACCAGTTTGTATACGTCCCCCGCAGTTTCCTCCGGCTTGTCAGCATCTATTCTAAATCCTGAAGCGTAGGATGCCATGTTGGTAAAATCCTCCATATCGTCCGTAAAAACACTGCCTGTGCTTTTGCTCTTGCTCTTGCTTGTTTGCAGCATTTCAGACGTAACGTTGATTTCTACCTTCAAAAGTTGTACGTCTTTTGAAAGAAATTCAATCTTCAAAAACTTCTGTCCCTCAGAAAGGCGCGAAACCTTGTATGTTTTTACATATCTTCCATCAGCAGAGGAAGTTTCAACATCATTTAAGCGCACATTAAAGTAATGCTTGCCGTCGTGGGATGAATATACCTTTATCAAATCCTGTTGACCTTCTTCTGCGCTTTGAGTATAAACATTAAAAAAGCTAATATCCTGACCCATGCGATATGTAACAAAAGCAGGTAAAGAAGATGCGGAAAACGTGCTTCCTTTTTCACCGTCAATTCCTTTGGGTACTTGAACAATCTTTACATTATTATTGTCAATGGTATATCCCAAACTGGTCATTTCGTCTATTAGTCCCGCCTGACGTACATTTCTCGTAAGCGCGGACACATTTACGGCAGGATATACTAATGTGAAAATAAAACTGAATAACACATACACAATTAAAATTCTTTTCATTACATGCAGCGCCTCCTTATGGTCTTAATTGCAGCAGTATGTCTGACAACGGCTGGCTGGTGTCAACATTCTTTCTCAAAAACGCTTTTACATAATTATTCGCTCCTGCCGAAGTAATGTTTATAGTATTGACAACTAATGTGTCAGTATTAGAAATACTTGGATTGCGGTCAAAATCAACAGCTAACAAAGTATCTCCTTCGTAATAAGCAACTACCAAAACCGCGCTTACAGGTTTAGTATCATTATTTGTAACGCTGACTGAAACGCTTAATTGACCCGCAGTCAATTTGTTATTAGCAGGATTGCCTCCTATTGTGACAATAGGAGCGTCAAAGGAAAGAGCGTATGCAGTGGTGAATTCTATTGCATTTCCGTCCGGCGCAATTGGTTGTTCTACCACATCCAGCACCCTATCCGACACGGTTAATACATACGCTGTATCAAAAGCCAAGTTTTTGTTAAACGTTAATGTAACCTGCTTGCCGTTATCCGCGTTTACCCCTGTAACAGTTATGTTTTTATCTGTTTCACTTGCTATATTGAAGTTTGCGGGTATTAATGTGGTTGTATCCATATAATAGCTAAAGTTAATTCGTATTGTGTTGGATACAGGCGCATTATCATCTCCGTCCGCAGGATTACTTGATACAATATAAGGTGCGGACGGCAGTGTTTGATTAATCTCAATTCTTGTTATTTTAGGGCTCCATATACTAAAATCTACCGCCGCTGATGCCCTGCTTGCAAATTCGATTTTCAAATATTTCATACCTGATGGAATACCTGTTGTTTTCTCATGCTTGTATGCAGTAAGATAACTGGCTACACTAGATATTGACACCGTCTGTTCGGGAGGGGTAATATCCGCCCAGCTTCCATTCTCTCCGGTTTTGCTTACATACATTTTTAAAGTCGCTTCATTGTTTGGTCTTTGAGAGTTTCCTACAAGCTTATTTACTTTAAATGAGCGTATATCATCATCCATCTTGTATATTATGTGAGAACCGGCGGCATTTTTGCCAAGCGCGATTCTTGATGTATCATTGCCATGCTCTTCAGGACTTGACTTGTCAAAATAAAAATGCGGGGCGCCTTCCGTATTGCTGAAATAATACATTTTATCTGTATTTTCAAGTTCATCAACAAACGTATCAGGTATAAGCATAGCGCTGGTAGTAAATGTAAATACTCTGTTTGATATTCTCATACTGCCTGTATCGGGAGTACTTCGAATATTATTGCTTAAAGTAACTGTATATGCGGTGGAATATGCAAATCTTCCGTTAAAAGTGATTTCAGCTGTTTTGTCTCCGTTGCTTAATATTACGTCGTCAATTTGTGATGTTCCGCCTCTTATGGCTATTTCATTAACCGAAAACGTTGACGGGTCAATAGGATTATCAAAATTTAATATAATATTTGTTCTTACGTCAACATTTGTTGCCCCGTCAGCAGGCGTACTTGTCATAAGCACCATAGGGTCACTTGTTTTAAATAATATTTCACTAAGATTATTTCCAAAAATATCTGTCAACCCTGTAAACGATAATGTATAATCCACATTAGGATTTAAGCTTTCATTAACGGTAACCTTTAGCTTTGATTTATCAAACGAATCAAGCGAATATGTAATATCTACATTTTGGTCTGAACCGTATGTTAATTTAACGTCACTTGGAGCGGCGGTCAAAACCGTGTCGAAATCTAACACCATTTCTCTGGTCAATGGGCTTACATCCTGCTTGCCGTTTGTGATAGTGCTGCTATTTTCAAGTTCCAAACCCGACGGAAACTCAAATATTTTTAAATCATCGTAATAAGCTGATTGTGCTGCCCATGACCTATAGCCCCACCTGATACGCGCAATTGAATTCATGTTCGCAAACGTGGAAGTCCAAGCTATCGGATTTGTGTTTAATTTCACACCGTCAATATATAAATCATACGTTCTGCTTGCACCCGTACTGTCTATTATAACAATGACATGATACCATTTGTCTTTGGCAAAAGTACCCTGTGTTGTTTCAGAACCTGTCGCGCCCCCTGCCTTAATATTCGTACTGTCAAATTTAACTAATGCGTCCGTATAAGAATCTCCGGCTGTTTGGTCGGAGTAGTCAAACAATGTTCTCACACCGCCTGTATCAGTTTGGTAAACCTTTGCTTCCAAAACAACCTTTTTGTTGGCAAGTGAAACAGGGGTTGCTAAATTTGCCGTAAAAGTTGCGGTTCTGGTATCATTGCTGCTCGGTGACGCACTGAATGAAATCTTTGCCGCATTGCTGGAACCACCAATGTTCCCCAAAGTAACACTTCCATGCTCTACTGCATTTATCATATATTTACTGAGAGGGTCGGTTCCGTCAAAATTTTCATTCAAATATGATGTTATTGCCGCAGCGGCGTGATACTGATTAATTATAAGACAAGGTATGAAGAGAGCGAAAATCAATATCATACTAATAACTTTCCTATTCATAACCAATCTCTCCTTTCATTTTTATTGTCACCTGTATATAATTATTGCTCTTATTTCCGCATATCTTGTATGGATTAATACCTCAGACCCACTCCCCCCCGACTGTCTAACATCCTCTAAATCACTTATGGAGCCAATTTTTACACGATTATTGCCCGAAAGTCCTGTGTCATACACATATATTGTGGAAGAGGATAAGACTGAGTGGTTTTCGTAAGTATCACTGTTATTTTGTTTCAATTTAAACACGTTTTCCTCTTTTTCGTGTATATTTCCGTATACAATTCTATACTTATCACTATAATTGCCTGTAATATTTCCGGCTATGTTTCCCCTATCGCTGAACGAGAACACTACCGAAGAATTATCCGCTAATCCGTTGATATCTTTATGAACTCTAATCACATCACCGCTTTTTATATTCTTATTGTTCCAAGAATAATCAGGTTTAGCAATCAGGGTAACCTGCTTTCCATCTTGCAATCCGTATAATTTTTCCACAACTTGCCCGTCCTCGTTGTAATATTTCGCAATTTTGTCCACCAGCAAAACTGTATTATCTTCGGTTACATTTATATTTTCATCGCCTAAATATACTACAACAACATCATTTATCAGACCGTTTTCTCTGATTGAATATGCGTTTATATTATAGTTACCGTCATTAGAAAGTCCGTTTTTGTTTGTTACACGGTATTCCTTATCTTCAGCGTCCGGAGCGGAAGGAATAATAAAAACATTTGTCTTTTCACTTATATTCACTTTCCCTCCAAAGCACCCTGAGGCGGTTTTGTATTGTAAATAAACATTTGTATCGAAGCGCTGACTATATTCATCTAAAGGATAGGTAAGCCGCAATGTGCTTGACCCTTCACCGTTAAGTCTGTCTTCCGTGTCAATTTCTTTTACCTCGTCTTCATCATTAAGCGAAAAACGTACTAACCGTTTTGAAATTTTAACCTCATCACCATCCGTTAACAAGCCGAGTACCTGACGATGATCGGAATATACTTTATCATCAACGTTTATTCTTCCTGCGCCTTTAACATAAAGCATTTCATTATTCTGACTCAGTATTTTAAATTCAATCGCACCGGCAATGCCTGACCCCGGAACAGCCGCGCCCGCTAAATATCCAAACATGACTTCGCCTGTGTTATCAACCCTTACCGCCGCTATTTTGCCGAAAGCGTTTAAATAGAATGTAACGTTGTCACCTATCCCGAAACCTAGCTCTCCGCGTTGTTCAAAATTTTTGCTTAAATCAAATTTTTCGCCTTCAAGTCGTACACTTGTACGACGACCTTCAGTAAATATTTCCATTACCGTTCCCGTAACTGCGTCGCCGCTTGCGATAACCTCAATATACTTTTCATTAACGGATTTTTTTACCGATAAAACGTCCCATGGTTTTAGTTCGTCAACGCTGACGATGTTCCCCGAACCGTCTTTAATTTCAATCTTTTCATCCGCAGATGATGTTTTTAGCGTTAAATTTTGCGCACCGTATCTATCACTGATAATTCCATCGTCCTTGCTTACGGCATAAATAACATAATCGTCATAGTTTGTAATTTTTATTACGTCATACTGACCGTCATTATCACTGTCTATGCACTCTATTCCCCCTTGGTCTGTCAAAAACAAACTTTCGTCATATTCGTCTCCCTGTGTTATTGCCGCTCCGTTGTATATAACAGCCGCCCCTGCGGATACGGTTAAATTATATACACTCCCGTTTCCATTCTTGTTCCAATATGATAATACACGGTCCGCATAGCCTTGCAAATCAACATCCTCAATTTTTACAATGTGATTTCGGTTTGACTTTGGCGATATATGTATGATATGTTTTTCCGTGTCGTTTCTATCCTGCTTGTAGTATGCTCTTACATTAATACCTAACATATCTGTTATTGACGGTTCGTCAATAATATATCTGTCCCCGTCAATTTCTATCTCGTTATCTTTAAGCACAGATACGGAACGTAGACGAGTTCTGCTGTTACCCGTAACTTGCCCTTCAATCTTATAGATTTTCAGTTTTTCGGTTAAAAGCGTTTTCCCTTCAATGATATTATACTCTGATTTGCCGCCAAATACTGTTTGCATCATCATATTCACATCCGCGGCATTATATATAAGCCTTGCAACTGACGCTCTTGTAAGCGCGTCCGTAGTTTTTTCATCCAATCCGTTAGTAAGCCCTTTTTCTACTGCCGTTGCCAGATAACCTAAAGGATAACCTCCTTTTTGATTGGCGTATACATCATATCCCAAAACGCATACAACCATCTTTACTGCTTCTTCAAAAGCTACTTCGTCATCAGGCATAAACTTTTGGTCACTGCCTCCGTTTACAATTCCCAGTCTGTATGCGGTGTCAATGGTTCCCGCCGCCCAATAATCATTATCTACATCCGAAAACCCTGATTTATTTGTCATATCGCGGTTTGCGGCTTCCTTAACTCCCGCCAAACGGATAATAACAGATACAAACTCTGCTCTGGTAACAGTTTGTTCCGGCTTGTAGGAACCGTCGTTGTATCCGTCAATAATTCCAATTGCCGAAAGAAAATCGACAGCTTCCTTATAATCCGCTGTTTCAGGGATATCAAAAAATTCGGCGTTAACAACATTTAACATACCCGCCCACAAGATAATAAGTACCATTATTGCTAACCTATTTATATTTTTCATCATTTTCACTCCTCCGGTTTAAAAATAACTGCTGTTTAATCAATACGGTTCGAAAATTTCAGCAGTCCATAAACCATCTTCGCTGCCTGAGCCCTTGTAGATAAGTCAGCAGGGGCAAATCTTTGGTTATCTAAGCCATTAATGATTCCGGCATTCTTCATTGCCTTGATGGGTGTTTTTGCATATTCTTCAATCTGTTCGGCATCATCAAAATCTGTATCTGTGTTTTCATCAAAAGAAATATTACAGTGCTTAGCTGTATTATAAGCAAATGTCGCCATTTCTTGCCTTGTAACAGGCGCCCCTAATCCGAAAAAACCGTCTCCTATGCCTGATGTTAATCCCAATTTTTGAGCTGTGCCTATATAGCAGTTGCTCCAATGGTCTTTTTCAATATCAATAAAATTGCTGTCATCATTTTGGTTATACAACCCAAATGCTCTAATTAAAATAGCGACAAATTCTTCTCTTGTTACATTGTCGTTAGGTGAAAAAATATTTAGTGATTTACCTGTTACAATTGATTTCTGTGCCAGTTTCTCTATGGCCTCCGCCGCCCACGGAACGTCATTTAAGTCATCAAAATCAGAATTTAATACATCAGGATTATTATATTCAGGGTCTGTTAGCACGGGCTTTTCGGTATTATCTATTATAGTACTGATAACATTACCGTTTCCTGCTCCACCCCCGCCTCCGCCTGTTCCGCTGCCGCTTCCTGAACCATTGTTTTCCTTTGAATGCTGTTGGTCGGTATATTGGTCAAATGCAGTTTTTAAGTTTAAAAGACTGCTATATTTATTTCCTGCTAATTTTGAATCTACGGCGCCTTTATCTTTTAGCAGATTGTAGGTATAAAAATTTAATCCTATTTTTTCAGCATGTCTGCTTAGAATCGGATTTACTTTAACCCAGTTGTCTGTTTTATAAACAGCGCATAATATAACCTGTGATTCAAAGAGGTCATTAAAACCGTCTATTGTTTGAATGTTCTTTTTGTACAATGATGTATATAATTCCGTTTTTCCAGCCGTGCTCATATCATTATACGTTGTTAGCACAGCCGGTTTTTTGAAACAACCTAACACGGAAGATTGTGTTGCTATGATTTCTCCTACTGCAGATATGCTTGTACTTTCATTAATTAACGCAAGCGCCGTATATGCATTAAAAGTTTCTTTTATCTTCGTATAGTTTTCTTCGCTGTAAGGACGTGAATCTACCAACGCTTGATATACAAATTGTTTGCTTGTGACTGTGTTGAAGAGCGTAAGATTAAGTTCCAGTATGCTACTGTTTATAGAATTATTTTTTTCAAGCACAGATTTAATATCTTCCCATGTGCTGCAATTATTTATTTGTGAAACTGCAGATTTGACATCTTCGGGATTGGAATACCAGTAAGCATCCGACAAAGGCTGTACAGATGTTCTTGTAGAAACTAGTACTGTATAAATACCGGAATCCCCGCGCAAAGAATAGGTAAAACTATATTCTCCGTCACTATTTGTTACTGTTTGGTCAGTGTAGTTAACAACTATGTTCATTGACGAAGGGTTATCAGAAATCAATTCCGACGTGCTGCGATTAGGATTGATAATCTGAATACTGACAAAACGCCCTGCCCCGGCTTTATCCAACTTGCCTGATACAGTAACTTTTCCTAGAACATCATCCTTTTGGATATTTAATGCCGCTGCCGATACATCGACATAGGCAAATGCAATAAGTAATATTAAAAATAATATAATTCTTAATTTTTTTAACATAACTTCACCCTATCTCCTATAAAATCTCTTCTTTAATATCTGTCAATAACAATAGTATTTACCGAATCGGGTTCCAAATCGAAATTAAACTTTTGTTCTCCATATTCAAAACTTATTTTCATCTGCTTTTGAAACGGATTAGCAGTTACCAGAACAATGCTGTCATCCGGATTTTGAAACAATACGGAGGTCGCCGTCCAATGTCCGGTAAGCCCAAGCCTTTTCGCGCCTCTGCTTATAAAATAAGAATAATGCTTCATTATGTAATATTCATAATTATACGTGAAACGGTCTTCTTCGGGGATAACAGTAATCATAGAATTTTGTTTCCATCCCCACGTGCTCTCTCCTTTCGGTTCAAGCGCCATATTCCAATAAATATAGCTGTTTGCCTCGTTGGATAAATAATGTATAAACATTTCGTTAATATATCTCGCATATTCCCATGTGTTTTCGCCGTCGCCGCACTCATTTTCGCTTTGCATCAGCTTCATCTCAGGAAAGCTCATATGCGTCTGCGCTATTGCCGCCTTTCCTGCCCATTGATAACTCACTCCGCTGATATATTTGTATGCTTTTTCATCGTGCAGCACTAAGTTCGCATAGTCGTTATATCTGGTATATAATGCTCTGTCGTCCGTTTCAGGTGCGTTAATTGTTCCTAGCCAAATTTCCGTGTTAATATTGTTTTCTTTAAATAAAGGGCCTAAATACTCACCGATAAATTCAGCAAACTGTTCTCCCGTCCATATACATGACGGAAATTTTTGCGAAGAAACAGGCTCGTTTTGCACATGAACCTGACTGATACTAATACCTTCGGATTCATACGCTTTTATATATTTCAAAAAATAAAGCGCATATGCTTTTAGATTTTCTTTTGTCCAAATAAGCGTGCCGTAATTGTATGCAGAAGGTGATTTCATCCAAACAGGAGGGCTCCACGGTGAAGCAAATATCTTTATATCACTTTTGCGTTTTAATGCTTCATTTATGTATGGAACAAGAAACTGTCTATCCCTTTCAATGGAAAAGTGCTCCATTGCATAATCTCCCTCAGTTTCATTATAGCTGTACCATTTAAGTGCATAATCACTGGCACCTATTGGTGTGCGGCAAAAATTCAGCCGCACACCATCGCTGTTTTCAGTAAACAATTTATCCAATATCTCTGCTCTTTTTTCAGGCGAAATCTTCATTAGCGCGGAATATCCCAATTCATTAAAACAGCCGCCAAACCCGTCTATACTTTGCTTATACGAATTATCCCAACTTATTGAACTTTGCGCGGGCTGACTTGATTCGTTATATTCTTTGTATTGCCATAGATTGTTTTTTGTTGTACTGTACCATTTTATCATATTTACGCCTGTTCCCTTCAATGCCTCACAAATTATTTGCTGCCTGTCTATAGTTTAGTCATTACCATTATCGGTTTCTATCCACTTCAAAGGGCGCATTACGTTAAATCCATCCCACGCAAAGAATTCATACCTGTACGCCGTTTCACTGGCATTGATTGTGATTTCGTCCAAATCAATAATCTGGTTCGTCCCGCTTATTATATTATCATTACTAAACGTCACAGCCTTTTCAAGCTGGTTGCCGTTGTACATGGCGAACACAAATGCGCCGCTCATATTACCTTGCGTATTATTGGTCACAATAAATCTCGGAACAAATGTACCCGCTCCATACGAAACCTCATCCGCGTCAGGGTCAAGCACATCACCGGAATCTATCAAATATGCTCCTGTTACATAAAAATCAAGCTTAGTAACAAAAGAAATACTGCCGTTCACCGCTCTACCGTATAAGTCGGTTAAATCATAATCAAGGGTATATTCACTTCCATAATCCATAGCCTTGTTTAACGTTAATGTAATAGTTTTATAGTCAGCTGACACAGCTATGTTGTCTATACTAACACCGCCGGTTAGTGTAAAATCCGTGCTTTGCATACTGCCTTTATAAATCATACTGTCAAAGTTTAATGTTATTTTATTCGCTGGCGTTACACTGTTATCCTCGTCATCAGG
>JALQSN010000668.1:0-27540 GCA_023690525.1 Holotrichia oblita | reverse complement strand
TTCAGAGTTTAAAAATTCAACAAATGCCCGGCTAGCAAAGTTTTTTCGAAATATCTCGGCAACTATGAGAGATTTTCTTTCGAAATATCTCGGCAACTATGAGAGATAGAGCCGAAATCTCGAAATATTCGGTACAAGATCTCTTCTCAGGACGCCGAGTACAATCTGTTCCACCCTTCAGAGTTTAAAAATTCAACAAATGCCCGGCTAGCAAATTTCTCGGTTTTTTCGAAATATCTCGGCAACTATGAGAGATAGAGCCGAAATCTCTTCGGTACAAGACTCAGGACGCCGAGTACAATCTGTTCCACCCTTCAGAGTTTAAAAATTCAACAAATGCCCGGCTAGCAAATTTTTCGGTTTTTCGAAATATCTCGGCAACTATGAGAGATAGAGCCGAAATCTCTTCGGTACAAGACTCAGGACGCCGAGTACAATCTGTTCCACCCTTCAGAGTTTAAAAATTCAACAAATGCCCGGCTAGCAAATTTCTCGGTTTTTTCGAAATATCTCGGCAACTATGAGAGATAGAGCCGAAATCTCTTCGGTACAAGACTCAGGACGCCGAGTACAATCTGTTCCACCCTTCAGAGTTTAAAAATTCAACAAATGCCCGGCTAGCAAATTTCTCGGTTTTTCGAAATATCTCGGCAACTATGAGAGATAGAGCCGAAATCTCTTCGGTACAAGACTCAGGACGCCGAGTACAATCTGTTCCACCCTTCAGAGTTTAAAAATTCAACAAATGCCCGGCTAGCAAATTTCTCGGTTTTTTCGAAATATCTCGGCAACTATGAGAGATAGAGCCGAAATCTCTTCGGTACAAGACTCAGGACGCCGAGTACAATCTGTTCCACCCTTCAGAGTTTAAAAATTCGACAAATGCCCGGCTAGCAAATTTCTCGGTTTTTCGAAATATCTCGGCAACTATGAGAGATAGAGCCGAAATCTCTTCGGTACAAGACTCAGGACGCCGAGTACAATCTGTTCCACCCTTCAGAGTTTAAAAATTCAACAAATGCCCGGCTAGCAAATTTCTCGGTTTTTTCGAAATATCTCGGCAACTATGAGAGATAGAGCCGAAATCTCTTCGGTACAAGACTCAGGACGCCGAGTACAATCTGTTCCACCCTTCAGAGTTTAAAAATTCAACAAATGCCCGGCTAGCAAATTTCTCGGTTTTTTCGAAATATCTCGGCAACTATGAGAGATAGAGCCGAAATCTCTTCGGTACAAGACTCAGGACGCCGAGTACAATCTGTTCCACCCTTCAGAGTTTAAAAATTCAACAAATGCCCGGCTAGCAAATTTTTCGGTTTTTTCGAAATATCTCGGCAACTATGAGAGATAGAGCCGAAATCTCTTCGGTACAAGACTCAGGACGCCGAGTACAATCTGTTCCACCCTTCAGAGTTTAAAAATTCGACAAATGCCCGGCTAGCAAATTTCTCGGTTTTTTCGAAATATCTCGGCAACTATGATAGATAGAGCCGAAATCTCTTCGGTACAAGACTCAGGACGCCGAGTACAATCTGTTCCACCCTTCAGAGTTTAAAAATTCAACAAATGCCCGGCTAGCAAATTTCTCGGTTTTTTCGAAATATCTCGGCAACTATGAGAGATAGAGCCGAAATCTCTTCGGTACAAGACTCAGGACGCCGAGTACAATCTGTTCCACCCTTCAGAGTTTAAAAATTCAACAAATGCCCGGCTAGCAAATTTCTCGGTTTTTTCGAAATATCTCGGCAACTATGAGAGATAGAGCCGAAATCTCTTCGGTACAAGACTCAGGACGCCGAGTACAATCTGTTCCACCCTTCAGAGTTTAAAAATTCAACAAATGCCCGGCTAGCAAATTTCTCGGTTTTTTCGAAATATCTCGGCAACTATGAGAGATAGAGCCGAAATCTCTTCGGTACAAGACTCAGGACGCCGAGTACAATCTGTTCCACCCTTCAGAGTTTAAAAATTCAACAAATGCCCGGCTAGCAAATTTCTCGGTTTTTCGAAATATCTCGGCAACTATGAGAGATAGAGCCGAAATCTCTTCGGTACAAGACTCAGGACGCCGAGTACAATCTGTTCCACCCTTCAGAGTTTAAAAATTCAACAAATGCCCGGCTAGCAAATTTCTCGGTTTTTTCGAAATATCTCGGCAACTATGAGAGATAGAGCCGAAATCTCTTCGGTACAAGACTCAGGACGCCGAGTACAATCTGTTCCACCCTTCAGAGTTTAAAAATTCAACAAATGCCCGGCTAGCAAATTTCTCGGTTTTTCGAAATATCTCGGCAACTATGAGAGATAGAGCCGAAATCTCTTCGGTACAAGACTCAGGACGCCGAGTACAATCTGTTCCACCCTTCAGAGTTTAAAAATTCAACAAATGCCCGGCTAGCAAATTTCTCGGTTTTTTCGAAATATCTCGGCAACTATGAGAGATAGAGCCGAAATCTCTTCGGTACAAGACTCAGGACGCCGAGTACAATCTGTTCCACCCTTCAGAGTTTAAAAATTCAACAAATGCCCGGCTAGCAAATTTCTCGGTTTTTTCGAAATATCTCGGCAACTATGAGAGATAGAGCCGAAATCTCTTCGGTACAAGACTCAGGACGCCGAGTACAATCTGTTCCACCCTTCAGAGTTTAAAAATTCAACAAATGCCCGGCTAGCAAATTTCTCGGTTTTTTCGAAATATCTCGGCAACTATGAGAGATAGAGCCGAAATCTCTTCGGTACAAGACTCAGGACGCCGAGTACAATCTGTTCCACCCTTCAGAGTTTAAAAATTCAACAAATGCCCGGCTAGCAAATTTCTCGGTTTTTTCGAAATATCTCGGCAACTATGAGAGATAGAGCCGAAATCTCTTCGGTACAAGACTCAGGACGCCGAGTACAATCTGTTCCACCCTTCAGAGTTTAAAAATTCAACAAATGCCCGGCTAGCAAATTTCTCGGTTTTTTCGAAATATCTCGGCAACTATGAGAGATAGAGCCGAAATCTCTTCGGTACAAGACTCAGGACGCCGAGTACAATCTGTTCCACCCTTCAGAGTTTAAAAATTCAACAAATGCCCGGCTAGCAAATTTCTCGGTTTTTTCGAAATATCTCGGCAACTATGAGAGATAGAGCCGAAATCTCTTCGGTACAAGACTCAGGACGCCGAGTACAATCTGTTCCACCCTTCAGAGTTTAAAAATTCAACAAATGCCCGGCTAGCAAATTTCTCGGTTTTTTCGAAATATCTCGGCAACTATGAGAGATAGAGCCGAAATCTCTTCGGTACAAGACTCAGGACGCCGAGTACAATCTGTTCCACCCTTCAGAGTTTAAAAATTCAACAAATGCCCGGCTAGCAAATTTCTCGGTTTTTTCGAAATATCTCGGCAACTATGAGAGATAGAGCCGAAATCTCTTCGGTACAAGACTCAGGACGCCGAGTACAATCTGTTCCACCCTTCAGAGTTTAAAAATTCAACAAATGCCCGGCTAGCAAATTTCTCGGTTTTTTCGAAATATCTCGAGCCGAAATCTCTTGAGAGACTAGAGCCGTTTAAAAATCTCTTCGGTACAATTTCTCGGACTCAGGACGCCGAGTACAATCTGTTCCACCCTTCAGAGTTTAAAAATTCAACAAATGCCCGGCTAGCAAATTTCTCGGTTTTTTCGAAATATCTCGGCAACTATGAGAGATAGAGCCGAAATCTCTTCGGTACAAGACTCAGGACGCCGAGTACAATCTGTTCCACCCTTCAGAGTTTAAAAATTCAACAAATGCCCGGCTAGCAAATTTCTCGGTTTTTTCGAAATATCTCGGCAACTATGAGAGATAGAGCCGAAATCTCTTCGGTACAAGACTCAGGACGCCGAGTACAATCTGTTCCACCCTTCAGAGTTTAAAAATTCAACAAATGCCCGGCTAGCAAATTTCTCGGTTTTTTCGAAATATCTCGGCAACTATGAGAGATAGAGCCGAAATCTCTTCGGTACAAGACTCAGGACGCCGAGTACAATCTGTTCCACCCTTCAGAGTTTAAAAATTCAACAAATGCCCGGCTAGCAAATTTCTCGGTTTTTTCGAAATATCTCGGCAACTATGAGAGATAGAGCCGAAATCTCTTCGGTACAAGACTCAGGACGCCGAGTACAATCTGTTCCACCCTTCAGAGTTTAAAAATTCAACAAATGCCCGGCTAGCAAATTTCTCGGTTTTTTCGAAATATCTCGGCAACTATGAGAGATAGAGCCGAAATCTCTTCGGTACAAGACTCAGGACGCCGAGTACAATCTGTTCCACCCTTCAGAGTTTAAAAATTCAACAAATGCCCGGCTAGCAAATTTCTCGGTTTTTTCGAAATATCTCGGCAACTATGAGAGATAGAGCCGAAATCTCTTCGGTACAAGACTCAGGACGCCGAGTACAATCTGTTCCACCCTTCAGAGTTTAAAAATTCAACAAATGCCCGGCTAGCAAATTTCTCGGTTTTTTCGAAATATCTCGGCAACTATGAGAGATAGAGCCGAAATCTCTTCGGTACAAGACTCAGGACGCCGAGTACAATCTGTTCCACCCTTCAGAGTTTAAAAATTCAACAAATGCCCGGCTAGCAAATTTCTCGGTTTTTTCGAAATATCTCGGCAACTATGAGAGATAGAGCCGAAATCTCTTCGGTACAAGACTCAGGACGCCGAGTACAATCTGTTCCACCCTTCAGAGTTTAAAAATTCAACAAATGCCCGGCTAGCAAATTTCTCGGTTTTTTCGAAATATCTCGGCAACTATGAGAGATAGAGCCGAAATCTCTTCGGTACAAGACTCAGGACGCCGAGTACAATCTGTTCCACCCTTCAGAGTTTAAAAATTCAACAAATGCCCGGCTAGCAAATTTCTCGGTTTTTTCGAAATATCTCGGCAACTATGAGAGATAGAGCCGAAATCTCTTCGGTACAAGACTCAGGACGCCGAGTACAATCTGTTCCACCCTTCAGAGTTTAAAAATTCAACAAATGCCCGGCTAGCAAATTTCTCGGTTTTTTCGAAATATCTCGGCAACTATGAGAGATAGAGCCGAAATCTCTTCGGTACAAGACTCAGGACGCCGAGTACAATCTGTTCCACCCTTCAGAGTTTAAAAATTCAACAAATGCCCGGCTAGCAAATTTCTCGGTTTTTTCGAAATATCTCGGCAACTATGAGAGATAGAGCCGAAATCTCTTCGGTACAAGACTCAGGACGCCGAGTACAATCTGTTCCACCCTTCAGAGTTTAAAAATTCAACAAATGCCCGGCTAGCAAATTTCTCGGTTTTTTCGAAATATCTCGGCAACTATGAGAGATAGAGCCGAAATCTCTTCGGTACAAGACTCAGGACGCCGAGTACAATCTGTTCCACCCTTCAGAGTTTAAAAATTCAACAAATGCCCGGCTAGCAAATTTCTCGGTTTTTTCGAAATATCTCGGCAACTATGAGAGATAGAGCCGAAATCTCTTCGGTACAAGACTCAGGACGCCGAGTACAATCTGTTCCACCCTTCAGAGTTTAAAAATTCAACAAATGCCCGGCTAGCAAATTTCTCGGTTTTTTCGAAATATCTCGGCAACTATGAGAGATAGAGCCGAAATCTCTTCGGTACAAGACTCAGGACGCCGAGTACAATCTGTTCCACCCTTCAGAGTTTAAAAATTCAACAAATGCCCGGCTAGCAAATTTCTCGGTTTTTTCGAAATATCTCGGCAACTATGAGAGATAGAGCCGAAATCTCTTCGGTACAAGACTCAGGACGCCGAGTACAATCTGTTCCACCCTTCAGAGTTTAAAAATTCAACAAATGCCCGGCTAGCAAATTTCTCGGTTTTTTCGAAATATCTCGGCAACTATGAGAGATAGAGCCGAAATCTCTTCGGTACAAGACTCAGGACGCCGAGTACAATCTGTTCCACCCTTCAGAGTTTAAAAATTCAACAAATGCCCGGCTAGCAAATTTCTCGGTTTTTTCGAAATATCTCGGCAACTATGAGAGATAGAGCCGAAATCTCTTCGGTACAAGACTCAGGACGCCGAGTACAATCTGTTCCACCCTTCAGAGTTTAAAAATTCAACAAATGCCCGGCTAGCAAATTTCTCGGTTTTTTCGAAATATCTCGGCAACTATGAGAGATAGAGCCGAAATCTCTTCGGTACAAGACTCAGGACGCCGAGTACAATCTGTTCCACCCTTCAGAGTTTAAAAATTCAACAAATGCCCGGCTAGCAAATTTCTCGGTTTTTTCGAAATATCTCGGCAACTATGAGAGATAGAGCCGAAATCTCTTCGGTACAAGACTCAGGACGCCGAGTACAATCTGTTCCACCCTTCAGAGTTTAAAAATTCAACAAATGCCCGGCTAGCAAATTTCTCGGTTTTTTCGAAATATCTCGGCAACTATGAGAGATAGAGCCGAAATCTCTTCGGTACAAGACTCAGGACGCCGAGTACAATCTGTTCCACCCTTCAGAGTTTAAAAATTCAACAAATGCCCGGCTAGCAAATTTCTCGGTTTTTTCGAAATATCTCGGCAACTATGAGAGATAGAGCCGAAATCTCTTCGGTACAAGACTCAGGACGCCGAGTACAATCTGTTCCACCCTTCAGAGTTTAAAAATTCAACAAATGCCCGGCTAGCAAATTTCTCGGTTTTTTCGAAATATCTCGGCAACTATGAGAGATAGAGCCGAAATCTCTTCGGTACAAGACTCAGGACGCCGAGTACAATCTGTTCCACCCTTCAGAGTTTAAAAATTCAACAAATGCCCGGCTAGCAAATTTCTCGGTTTTTTCGAAATATCTCGGCAACTATGAGAGATAGAGCCGAAATCTCTTCGGTACAAGACTCAGGACGCCGAGTACAATCTGTTCCACCCTTCAGAGTTTAAAAATTCAACAAATGCCCGGCTAGCAAATTTCTCGGTTTTTTCGAAATATCTCGGCAACTATGAGATAGATAGAGCCGAAATCTCTTCGGTACAAGACTCAGGACGCCGAGTACAATCTGTTCCACCCTTCAGAGTTTAAAAATTCAACAAATGCCCGGCTAGCAAATTTCTCGGTTTTTTCGAAATATCTCGGCAACTATGAGAGATAGAGCCGAAATCTCTTCGGTACAAGACTCAGGACGCCGAGTACAATCTGTTCCACCCTTCAGAGTTTAAAAATTCAACAAATGCCCGGCTAGCAAATTTCTCGGTTTTTTCGAAATATCTCGGCAACTATGAGAGATAGAGCCGAAATCTCTTCGGTACAAGACTCAGGACGCCGAGTACAATCTGTTCCACCCTTCAGAGTTTAAAAATTCAACAAATGCCCGGCTAGCAAATTTCTCGGTTTTTTCGAAATATCTCGGCAACTATGAGAGATAGAGCCGAAATCTCTTCGGTACAAGACTCAGGACGCCGAGTACAATCTGTTCCACCCTTCAGAGTTTAAAAATTCAACAAATGCCCGGCTAGCAAATTTCTCGGTTTTTTCGAAATATCTCGGCAACTATGAGAGATAGAGCCGAAATCTCTTCGGTACAAGACTCAGGACGCCGAGTACAATCTGTTCCACCCTTCAGAGTTTAAAAATTCAACAAATGCCCGGCTAGCAAATTTCTCGGTTTTTTCGAAATATCTCGGCAACTATGAGATAGATAGAGCCGAAATCTCTTCGGTACAAGACTCAGGACGCCGAGTACAATCTGTTCCACCCTTCAGAGTTTAAAAATTCAACAAATGCCCGGCTAGCAAATTTCTCGGTTTTTTCGAAATATCTCGGCAACTATGAGAGATAGAGCCGAAATCTCTTCGGTACAAGACTCAGGACGCCGAGTACAATCTGTTCCACCCTTCAGAGTTTAAAAATTCAACAAATGCCCGGCTAGCAAATTTCTCGGTTTTTTCGAAATATCTCGGCAACTATGAGAGATAGAGCCGAAATCTCTTCGGTACAAGACTCAGGACGCCGAGTACAATCTGTTCCACCCTTCAGAGTTTAAAAATTCAACAAATGCCCGGCTAGCAAATTTCTCGGTTTTTTCGAAATATCTCGGCAACTATGAGAGATAGAGCCGAAATCTCTTCGGTACAAGACTCAGGACGCCGAGTACAATCTGTTCCACCCTTCAGAGTTTAAAAATTCAACAAATGCCCGGCTAGCAAATTTCTCGGTTTTTTCGAAATATCTCGGCAACTATGAGAGATAGAGCCGAAATCTCTTCGGTACAAGACTCAGGACGCCGAGTACAATCTGTTCCACCCTTCAGAGTTTAAAAATTCAACAAATGCCCGGCTAGCAAATTTCTCGGTTTTTTCGAAATATCTCGGCAACTATGAGAGATAGAGCCGAAATCTCTTCGGTACAAGACTCAGGACGCCGAGTACAATCTGTTCCACCCTTCAGAGTTTAAAAATTCAACAAATGCCCGGCTAGCAAATTTCTCGGTTTTTTCGAAATATCTCGGCAACTATGAGAGATAGAGCCGAAATCTCTTCGGTACAAGACTCAGGACGCCGAGTACAATCTGTTCCACCCTTCAGAGTTTAAAAATTCAACAAATGCCCGGCTAGCAAATTTCTCGGTTTTTTCGAAATATCTCGGCAACTATGAGAGATAGAGCCGAAATCTCTTCGGTACAAGACTCAGGACGCCGAGTACAATCTGTTCCACCCTTCAGAGTTTAAAAATTCAACAAATGCCCGGCTAGCAAATTTCTCGGTTTTTTCGAAATATCTCGGCAACTATGAGAGATAGAGCCGAAATCTCTTCGGTACAAGACTCAGGACGCCGAGTACAATCTGTTCCACCCTTCAGAGTTTAAAAATTCAACAAATGCCCGGCTAGCAAATTTCTCGGTTTTTTCGAAATATCTCGGCAACTATGAGAGATAGAGCCGAAATCTCTTCGGTACAAGACTCAGGACGCCGAGTACAATCTGTTCCACCCTTCAGAGTTTAAAAATTCAACAAATGCCCGGCTAGCAAATTTCTCGGTTTTTTCGAAATATCTCGGCAACTATGAGAGATAGAGCCGAAATCTCTTCGGTACAAGACTCAGGACGCCGAGTACAATCTGTTCCACCCTTCAGAGTTTAAAAATTCAACAAATGCCCGGCTAGCAAATTTCTCGGTTTTTTCGAAATATCTCGGCAACTATGAGAGATAGAGCCGAAATCTCTTCGGTACAAGACTCAGGACGCCGAGTACAATCTGTTCCACCCTTCAGAGTTTAAAAATTCAACAAATGCCCGGCTAGCAAATTTCTCGGTTTTTTCGAAATATCTCGGCAACTATGAGAGATAGAGCCGAAATCTCTTCGGTACAAGACTCAGGACGCCGAGTACAATCTGTTCCACCCTTCAGAGTTTAAAAATTCAACAAATGCCCGGCTAGCAAATTTCTCGGTTTTTTCGAAATATCTCGGCAACTATGAGAGATAGAGCCGAAATCTCTTCGGTACAAGACTCAGGACGCCGAGTACAATCTGTTCCACCCTTCAGAGTTTAAAAATTCAACAAATGCCCGGCTAGCAAATTTCTCGGTTTTTTCGAAATATCTCGGCAACTATGAGAGATAGAGCCGAAATCTCTTCGGTACAAGACTCAGGACGCCGAGTACAATCTGTTCCACCCTTCAGAGTTTAAAAATTCAACAAATGCCCGGCTAGCAAATTTCTCGGTTTTTTCGAAATATCTCGGCAACTATGAGAGATAGAGCCGAAATCTCTTCGGTACAAGACTCAGGACGCCGAGTACAATCTGTTCCACCCTTCAGAGTTTAAAAATTCAACAAATGCCCGGCTAGCAAATTTCTCGGTTTTTTCGAAATATCTCGGCAACTATGAGAGATAGAGCCGAAATCTCTTCGGTACAAGACTCAGGACGCCGAGTACAATCTGTTCCACCCTTCAGAGTTTAAAAATTCAACAAATGCCCGGCTAGCAAATTTCTCGGTTTTTTCGAAATATCTCGGCAACTATGAGAGATAGAGCCGAAATCTCTTCGGTACAAGACTCAGGACGCCGAGTACAATCTGTTCCACCCTTCAGAGTTTAAAAATTCAACAAATGCCCGGCTAGCAAATTTCTCGGTTTTTTCGAAATATCTCGGCAACTATGAGAGATAGAGCCGAAATCTCTTCGGTACAAGACTCAGGACGCCGAGTACAATCTGTTCCACCCTTCAGAGTTTAAAAATTCAACAAATGCCCGGCTAGCAAATTTCTCGGTTTTTTCGAAATATCTCGGCAACTATGAGAGATAGAGCCGAAATCTCTTCGGTACAAGACTCAGGACGCCGAGTACAATCTGTTCCACCCTTCAGAGTTTAAAAATTCAACAAATGCCCGGCTAGCAAATTTCTCGGTTTTTTCGAAATATCTCGGCAACTATGAGAGATAGAGCCGAAATCTCTTCGGTACAAGACTCAGGACGCCGAGTACAATCTGTTCCACCCTTCAGAGTTTAAAAATTCAACAAATGCCCGGCTAGCAAATTTCTCGGTTTTTTCGAAATATCTCGGCAACTATGAGAGATAGAGCCGAAATCTCTTCGGTACAAGACTCAGGACGCCGAGTACAATCTGTTCCACCCTTCAGAGTTTAAAAATTCAACAAATGCCCGGCTAGCAAATTTCTCGGTTTTTCGAAATATCTCGGCAACTATGAGAGATAGAGCCGAAATCTCTTCGGTACAAGACTCAGGACGCCGAGTACAATCTGTTCCACCCTTCAGAGTTTAAAAATTCAACAAATGCCCGGCTAGCAAATTTCTCGGTTTTTTCGAAATATCTCGGCAACTATGAGAGATAGAGCCGAAATCTCTTCGGTACAAGACTCAGGACGCCGAGTACAATCTGTTCCACCCTTCAGAGTTTAAAAATTCAACAAATGCCCGGCTAGCAAATTTCTCGGTTTTTTCGAAATATCTCGGCAACTATGAGAGATAGAGCCGAAATCTCTTCGGTACAAGACTCAGGACGCCGAGTACAATCTGTTCCACCCTTCAGAGTTTAAAAATTCAACAAATGCCCGGCTAGCAAATTTCTCGGTTTTTTCGAAATATCTCGGCAACTATGAGAGATAGAGCCGAAATCTCTTCGGTACAAGACTCAGGACGCCGAGTACAATCTGTTCCACCCTTCAGAGTTTAAAAATTCAACAAATGCCCGGCTAGCAAATTTCTCGGTTTTTTCGAAATATCTCGGCAACTATGATAGATAGAGCCGAAATCTCTTCGGTACAAGACTCAGGACGCCGAGTACAATCTGTTCCACCCTTCAGAGTTTAAAAATTCAACAAATGCCCGGCTAGCAAATTTCTCGGTTTTTTCGAAATATCTCGGCAACTATGAGAGATAGAGCCGAAATCTCTTCGGTACAAGACTCAGGACGCCGAGTACAATCTGTTCCACCCTTCAGAGTTTAAAAATTCAACAAATGCCCGGCTAGCAAATTTCTCGGTTTTTTCGAAATATCTCGGCAACTATGAGAGATAGAGCCGAAATCTCTTCGGTACAAGACTCAGGACGCCGAGTACAATCTGTTCCACCCTTCAGAGTTTAAAAATTCAACAAATGCCCGGCTAGCAAATTTCTCGGTTTTTTCGAAATATCTCGGCAACTATGAGAGATAGAGCCGAAATCTCTTCGGTACAAGACTCAGGACGCCGAGTACAATCTGTTCCACCCTTCAGAGTTTAAAAATTCAACAAATGCCCGGCTAGCAAATTTCTCGGTTTTTTCGAAATATCTCGGCAACTATGAGAGATAGAGCCGAAATCTCTTCGGTACAAGACTCAGGACGCCGAGTACAATCTGTTCCACCCTTCAGAGTTTAAAAATTCAACAAATGCCCGGCTAGCAAATTTCTCGGTTTTTTCGAAATATCTCGGCAACTATGAGAGATAGAGCCGAAATCTCTTCGGTACAAGACTCAGGACGCCGAGTACAATCTGTTCCACCCTTCAGAGTTTAAAAATTCAACAAATGCCCGGCTAGCAAATTTCTCGGTTTTTTCGAAATATCTCGGCAACTATGAGAGATAGAGCCGAAATCTCTTCGGTACAAGACTCAGGACGCCGAGTACAATCTGTTCCACCCTTCAGAGTTTAAAAATTCAACAAATGCCCGGCTAGCAAATTTCTCGGTTTTTTCGAAATATCTCGGCAACTATGAGATAGAGCCGAAATCTCTTCGGTACAAGACTCAGGACGCCGAGTACAATCTGTTCCACCCTTCAGAGTTTAAAAATTCAACAAATGCCCGGCTAGCAAATTTCTCGGTTTTTCGAAATATCTCGGCAACTATGAGAGATAGAGCCGAAAATCTCTTCGGTACAAGACTCAGGGACGCCGAGTACAATCTGTTCCACCCTTCAGAGTTTAAAAATTCAACAAATGCCCGGCTAGCAAATTTCTCGGTTTTTTCGAAATATCTCTCGGCAACTATGAGAGATAGAGCCGAAATCTCTTCGGTACAAGACTCAGGACGCCGAGTACAATCTGTTCCACCCTTCAGAGTTTAAAAATTCAACAAATGCCCGGCTAGCAAATTTCTCTCGGTTTTTCGAAATATCTCGGCAACTATGAGAGATAGAGCCGAAATCTCTTCGGTACAAGACTCAGGACGCCGAGTACAATCTGTTCCACCCTTCAGAGTTTAAAAAATTCAACAAATGCCCGGCTAGCAAATTTCTCGGTTTTTTTTCGGTTTTTTCGAAATATCTCGGCAACTATGAGAGATAGAGCCGAAATCTCTTCGGTACAAGACTCAGGACGCCGAGTACAATCTGTTCCACCCTTCAGAGTTTAAAAATTCAACAAATGCCCGGCTAGCAAATTTCTCGGTTTTTTCGAAATATCTCGGCAACTATGAGAGATAGAGCCGAAATCTCTTCGGTACAAGACTCAGGACGCCGAGTACAATCTGTTCCACCCTTCAGAGTTTAAAAATTCAACAAATGCCCGGCTAGCAAATTTCTCGGTTTTTTCGAAATATCTCGGCAACTATGAGAGATAGAGCCGAAATCTCTTCGGTACAAGACTCAGGACGCCGAGTACAATCTGTTCCACCCCTTCAGAGTTTAAAAATTCAACAAATGCCCGGCTAGCAAATTTCTCGGTTTTTTCGAAATATCTCGGCAACTATGAGAGATAGAGCCGAAATCTCTCTTCGGTACAAGACTCAGGACGCCGAGTACAATCTGTTCCACCCTTCAGAGTTTAAAAATTCAACAAATGCCCGGCTAGCAAATTTCTCGGTTTTTTCGAAATATCTCGGCAACTATGAGAGATAGAGCCGAAATCTCTTCGGTACAAGACTCAGGACGCCGAGTACAATCTGTTCCACCCTTCAGAGTTTAAAAATTCAACAAATGCCCGGCTAGCAAATTTCTCGGTTTTTTCGAAATATCTCGGCAACTATGAGAGATAGAGCCGAAATCTCTTCGGTACAAGACTCAGGACGCCGAGTACAATCTGTTCCACCCTTCAGAGTTTAAAAATTCAACAAATGCCCGGCTAGCAAATTTCTCGGTTTTTTCGAAATATCTCGGCAACTATGAGAGATAGAGCCGAAATCTCTTCGGTACAAGACTCAGGACGCCGAGTACAATCTGTTCCACCCTTCAGAGTTTAAAAAATTCAACAAATGCCCGGCTAGCAAATTTCTCGGTTTTTTCGAAATATCTCGGCAACTATGAGAGATAGAGCCGAAATCTCTTCGGTACAAGACTCAGGGACGCCGAGTACAATCTGTTCCACCTTCAGAGTTTAAAAATTCAACAAATGCCCGGCTAGCAAATTTCTCGGTTTTTTCGAAATATCTCGGCAACTATGAGATAGAGCCGAAATCTCTTCGGTACAAGACTCAGGACGCCGAGTACAATCTGTTCCACCCTTCAGAGTTTAAAAATTCAACAAATGCCCGGCTAGCAAATTTCTCGGTTTTTTTTCGAAATATCTCGGCAACTATGAGAGATAGAGCCGAAATCTCTTCGGTACAAGACTCAGGACGCCGAGTACAATCTGTTCCACCCTTCAGAGTTTAAAAATTCAACAAATGCCCGGCTAGCAAATTTCTCGGTTTTTTCGAAATATCTCGGCAACTATGAGAGATAGAGCCGAAATCTCTTCGGTACAAGACTCAGGACGCCGAGTACAATCTGTTCCACCCTTCAGAGTTTAAAAATTCAACAAATGCCCGGCTAGCAAATTTCTCGGTTTTTTTCGAAATATCTCGGCAACTATGAGAGATAGAGCCGAAATCTCTTCGGTACAAGACTCAGGACGCCGAGTACAATCTGTTCCACCCTTCAGAGTTTAAAAATTCAACAAATGCCCGGCTAGCAAATTTCTCGGTTTTTTTCGAAATATCTCGGCAACTATGAGAGATAGAGCCGAAATCTCTTCGGTACAAGACTCAGGACGCCGAGTACAATCTGTTCCACCCTTCAGAGTTTAAAAATTCAACAAATGCCCGGCTAGCAAATTTCTCGGTTTTTTCGAAATATCTCGGCAACTATGAGAGAGATAGAGCCGAAATCTCTTCGGTACAAGACTCAGGACGCCGAGTACAATCTGTTCCACCCTTCAGAGTTTAAAAATTCAACAAATGCCCGGCTAGCAAATTTCTCGGTTTTTTCGAAATATCTCGGCAACTATGAGAGATAGAGCCGAAATCTCTTCGGTACAAGACTCAGGACGCCGAGTACAATCTGTTCCACCCTTCAGAGTTTAAAAATTCAACAAATGCCCGGCTAGCAAATTTCTCGGTTTTTTCGAAATATCTCGGCAACTATGAGAGATAGAGCCGAAATCTCTTCGGTACAAGACTCAGGACGCCGAGTACAATCTGTTCCACCCTTCAGAGTTTAAAAATTCAACAAATGCCCGGCTAGCAAATTTCTCGGTTTTTTCGAAATATCTCGGCAACTATGAGAGATAGAGCCGAAATCTCTTCGGTACAAGACTCAGGACGCCGAGTACAATCTGTTCCACCCTTCAGAGTTTAAAAATTCAACAAATGCCCGGCTAGCAAATTTCTCGGTTTTTTCGAAATATCTCGGCAACTATGAGAGATAGAGCCCGAAATCTCTTTCGGTACAAGACTCAGGACGCCGAGTACAATCTGTTCCACCCTTCAGAGTTTAAAAATTCAACAAATGCCCGGCTAGCAAATTTCTCGGTTTTTTCGAAATATCTCGGCAACTATGAGATAGAGCCGAAATCTCTTCGGTACAAGACTCAGGACGCCGAGTACGCCGAGTACAATCTGTTCCACCCTTCAGAGTTTAAAAATTCAACAAATGCCCGGCTAGCAAATTTCTCGGTTTTTTCGAAATATCTCGGCAACTATATGAGAGATAGAGCCGAAATCTCTTCGGTACAAGACTCAGGACGCCGAGTACAATCTGTTCCACCCTTCAGAGTTTAAAAATTCAACAAATGCCCGGCTAGCAAATTTCTCGGTTTTTTCGAAATATCTCGGCAACTATGAGAGATAGAGCCGAAATCTCTTCGGTACAAGACTCAGGACGCCGAGTACAATCTGTTCCACCCTTCAGAGTTTAAAAATTCAACAAATGCCCGGCTAGCAAATTTCTCGGTTTTTTTCGAAATATCTCGGCAACTATGAGAGATAGAGCCGAAATCTCTTCGGTACAAGACTCAGGACGCCGAGTACAATCTGTTCCACCCTTCAGAGTTTAAAAATTCAACAAATGCCCGGCTAGCAAATTTCTCGGTTTTTTCGAAATATCTCGGCAACTATGAGAGATAGAGCCGAAATCTCTTCGGTACAAGACTCAGGACGCCGAGTACAATCTGTTCCACCCTTCAGAGTTTAAAAATTCAACAAATGCCCGGCTAGCAAATTTCTCGGTTTTTTCGAAATATCTCGGCAACTATGAGATAGAGCCGAAATCTCTTCGGTACAAGACTCAGGACGCCGAGTACAATCTGTTCCACCCTTCAGAGTTTAAAAATTCAACAAATGCCCGGCTAGCAAATTTCTCGGTTTTTTCGAAATATCTCGGCAACTATGAGAGATAGAGCCGAAATCTCTTCGGTACAAGACTCAGGACGCCGAGTACAATCTGTTCCACCCTTCAGAGTTTAAAAATTCAACAAATGCCCGGCTAGCAAATTTCTCGGTTTTTCGAAATATCTCGGCAACTATGAGAGATAGAGCCGAAATCTCTTCGGTACAAGACTCAGGACGCCGAGTACAATCTGTTCCACCCTTCAGAGTTTAAAAATTCAACAAATGCCCGGCTAGCAAATTTCTCGGTTTTTTCGAAATATCTCGGCAACTATGAGAGATAGAGCCGAAATCTCTTCGGTACAAGACTCAGGACGCCGAGTACAATCTGTTCCACCCTTCAGAGTTTAAAAATTCAACAAATGCCCGGCTAGCAAATTTCTCGGTTTTTTCGAAAATATCTCGGCAACTATGAGAGATAGAGCCGAAATCTCTTCGGTACAAGACTCAGGACGCCGAGTACAATCTGTTCCACCCTTCAGAGTTTAAAAATTCAACAAATGCCCGGCTAGCAAATTTCTCGGTTTTTTCGAAATATCTCGGCAACTATGAGAGATAGAGCCGAAATCTCTTCGGTACAAGACTCAGGACGCCGAGTACAATCTGTTCCACCCTTCAGAGTTTAAAAATTCAACAAATGCCCGGCTAGCAAATTTCTCTCGGTTTTTTCGAAATATCTCGGCAACTATGAGAGATAGAGCCGAAATCTCTTCGGTACAAGACTCAGGGACGCCGAGTACAATCTGTTTCCACCCTTCAGAGTTTAAAAATTCAACAAATGCCCGGCTAGCAAATTTCTCGGTTTTTCGAAATATCTCGGCAACTATGAGAGATAGAGCCGAAATCTCTTCGGTACAAGACTCAGGACGCCGAGTACAATCTGTTCCACCCTTCAGAGTTTAAAAATTCAACAAATGCCCGGCTAGCAAATTTCTCGGTTTTTTCGAAATATCTCGGCAACTATGAGAGATAGAGCCGAAATCTCTTCGGTACAAGACTCAGGACGCCGAGTACAATCTGTTCCACCTTCAGAGTTTAAAAATTCAACAAATGCCCGGCTAGCAAATTTCTCGGTTTTTTCGAAATATCTCGGCAACTATGAGAGATAGAGCCGAAATCTCTTCGGTACAAGACTCAGGACGCCGAGTACAATCTGTTCCACCCTTCAGAGTTTAAAAATTCAACAAATGCCCGGCTAGCAAATTTCTCGGTTTTTTCGAAATATCTCGGCAACTATGAGATAGAGCCGAAATCTCTTCGGTACAAGACTCAGGACGCCGAGTACAATCTGTTCCACCCTTCAGAGTTTAAAAATTCAACAAATGCCCGGCTAGCAAATTTCTCGGTTTTTTTCGAAATATCTCGGCAACTATGAGATAGAGCCGAAATCTCTTCGGTACAAGACTCAGGACGCCGAGTACAATCTGTTCCACCCTTCAGAGTTTAAAAATTCAACAAATGCCCGGCTAGCAAATTTCTCGGTTTTTTCGAAATATCTCGGCAACTATGAGAGATAGAGCCGAAATCTCTTCGGTACAAGACTCAGGACGCCGAGTACAATCTGTTCCACCCTTCAGAGTTTAAAAAATTCAACAAATGCCCGGCTAGCAAATTTCTCGGTTTTTTCGAAATATCTCGGCAACTATGAGAGAGAGATAGAGCCGAAATCTCTTCGGTACAAGACTCAGGACGCCGAGTACAATCTGTTCCACCCTTCAGAGTTTAAAAATTCAACAAATGCCCGGCTAGCAAATTTCTCGGTTTTTTCGAAATATCTCGGCAACTATGAGAGATAGAGCCGAAATCTCTTCGGTACAAGACTCAGGACGCCGAGTACAATCTGTTCCACCCTTCAGAGTTTAAAAATTCAACAAATGCCCGGCTAGCAAATTTCTCGGTTTTTCGAAATATCTCGGCAACTATGAGAGATAGAGCCGAAATCTCTCGGTACAAGACTCAGGACGCCGAGTACAATCTGTTCCACCCTTCAGAGTTTAAAAATTCAACAAATGCCCGGCTAGCAAATTTCTCGGTTTTTTCGAAATATCTCGGCAACTATGAGAGATAGAGCCGAAATCTCTTCGGTACAAGACTCAGGACGCCGAGTACAATCTGTTCCACCCTTCAGAGTTTAAAAATTCAACAAATGCCCGGCTAGCAAATTTCTCGGTTTTTCGAAATATCTCGGCAACTATGAGAGATAGAGCCGAAATCTCTTCGGTACAAGACTCAGGACGCCGAGTACAAATCTGTTCCACCCTTCAGAGTTTAAAAATTCAACAAATGCCCGGCTAGCAAATTTCTCGGTTTTTTCGAAATATCTCGGCAACTATGAGAGATAGAGCCGAAATCTCTTCGGTACAAGACTCAGGACGCCGAGTACAATCTGTTCCACCCTTCAGAGTTTAAAAATTCAACAAATGCCCGGCTAGCAAATTTCTCGGTTTTTTCGAAATATCTCGGCAACTATGAGATAGAGCCGAAATCTCTTCGGTACAAGACTCAGGACGCCGAGTACAATCTGTTCCACCCCTTCAGAGTTTAAAAATTTCAACAAATGCCCGGCTAGCAAATTTCTCGGTTTTTTCGAAATATCTCGGCAACTATGAGAGATAGAGCCGAAATCTCTTCGGTACAAGACTCAGGACGCCGAGTACAATCTGTTCCACCCTTCAGAGTTTAAAAATTCAACAAATGCCCGGCTAGCAAATTTTTCTCGGTTTTTTCGAAATATCTCGGCAACTATGAGAGATAGAGCCGAAATCTCTTCGGTACAAGACTCAGGACGCCGAGTACAATCTGTTCCACCCTTCAGAGTTTAAAAATTCAACAAATGCCCGGCTAGCAAATTTCTCGGTTTTTTCGAAATATCTCGGCAACTATGAGAGATAGAGCCGAAATCTCTTCGGTACAAGACTCAGGACGCCGAGTACAATCTGTTCCACCCTTCAGAGTTTAAAAATTCAACAAATGCCCGGCTAGCAAATTTCTCGGTTTTTTCGAAATATCTCGGCAACTATGAGAGATAGAGCCGAAATCTCTTCGGTACAAGACTCAGGACGCCGAGTACAATCTGTTCCACCCTTCAGAGTTTAAAAATTCAACAAATGCCCGGCTAGCAAATTTCTCGGTTTTTTCGAAATATCTCGGCAACTATGAGAGATAGAGCCGAAATCTCTTCGGTACAAGACTCAGGACGCCGAGTACAATCTGTTCCACCCTTCAGAGTTTAAAAATTCAACAAATGCCCGGCTAGCAAATTTCTCGGTTTTTTCGAAATATCTCGGCAACTATGAGATAGAGCCGAAATCTCTTCGGTACAAGACTCAGGACGCCGAGTACAATCTGTTCCACCCTTCAGAGTTTAAAAATTCAACAAATGCCCGGCTAGCAAATTTCTCGGTTTTTTCGAAATATCTCGGCAACTATGAGAGATAGAGCCGAAATCTCTTCGGTACAAGACTCAGGACGCCGAGTACAATCTGTTCCACCCTTCAGAGTTTAAAAATTCAACAAATGCCCGGCTAGCAAATTTCTCGGTTTTTTCGAAATATCTCGGCAACTATGAGAGATAGAGCCGAAATCTCTTCGGTACAAGACTCAGGACGCCGAGTACAATCTGTTCCACCCTTCAGAGTTTAAAAATTCAACAAATGCCCGGCTAGCAAATTTCTCGGTTTTTTCGAAATATCTCGGCAACTATGAGAGATAGAGCCGAAATCTCTTCGGTACAAGACTCAGGACGCCGAGTACAATCTGTTCCACCCTTCAGAGTTTAAAAATTCAACAAATGCCCGGCTAGCAAATTTCTCGGTTTTTTCGAAATATCTCGGCAACTATGAGATAGAGCCGAAATCTCTTCGGTACAAGACTCAGGACGCCGAGTACAATCTGTTCCACCCTTCAGAGTTTAAAAATTCAACAAATGCCCGGCTAGCAAATTTCTCGGTTTTTTCGAAATATCTCGGCAACTATGAGAGATAGAGCCGAAATCTCTTCGGTACAAGACTCAGGACGCCGAGTACAATCTGTTCCACCCTTCAGAGTTTAAAAATTCAACAAATGCCCGGCTAGCAAATTTCTCGGTTTTTTCGAAATATCTCGGCAACTATGAGAGATAGAGCCGAAATCTCTTCGGTACAAGACTCAGGACGCCGAGTACAATCTGTTCCACCCTTCAGAGTTTAAAAATTCAACAAATGCCCGGCTAGCAAATTTCTCGGTTTTTTCGAAATATCTCGGCAACTATGAGAGATAGAGCCGAAATCTCTTCGGTACAAGACTCAGGACGCCGAGTACAATCTGTTCCACCCTTCAGAGTTTAAAAATTCAACAAATGCCCGGCTAGCAAATTTCTCGGTTTTTTCGAAATATCTCGGCAACTATGAGAGATAGAGCCGAAATCTCTTCGGTACAAGACTCAGGACGCCGAGTACAATCTGTTCCACCCTTCAGAGTTTAAAAATTCAACAAATGCCCGGCTAGCAAATTTCTCGGTTTTTTCGAAATATCTCGGCAACTATGAGAGATAGAGCCGAAATCTCTTCGGTACAAGACTCAGGACGCCGAGTACAATCTGTTCCACCCTTCAGAGTTTAAAAATTCAACAAATGCCCGGCTAGCAAATTTCTCGGTTTTTTCGAAATATCTCGGCAACTATGAGAGATAGAGCCGAAATCTCTTCGGTACAAGACTCAGGACGCCGAGTACAATCTGTTCCACCCTTCAGAGTTTAAAAATTCAACAAATGCCCGGCTAGCAAATTTCTCGGTTTTTTCGAAATATCTCGGCAACTATGAGAGATAGAGCCGAAATCTCTTCGGTACAAGACTCAGGACGCCGAGTACAATCTGTTCCACCCTTCAGAGTTTAAAAATTCAACAAATGCCCGGCTAGCAAATTTCTCGGTTTTTTCGAAATATCTCGGCAACTATGAGAGATAGAGCCGAAATCTCTTCGGTACAAGACTCAGGACGCCGAGTACAATCTGTTCCACCCTTCAGAGTTTAAAAATTCAACAAATGCCCGGCTAGCAAATTTCTCGGTTTTTTCGAAATATCTCGGCAACTATGAGAGATAGAGCCGAAATCTCTTCGGTACAAGACTCAGGACGCCGAGTACAATCTGTTCCACCCTTCAGAGTTTAAAAATTCAACAAATGCCCGGCTAGCAAATTTCTCGGTTTTTTCGAAATATCTCGGCAACTATGAGAGATAGAGCCGAAATCTCTTCGGTACAAGACTCAGGACGCCGAGTACAATCTGTTCCACCCTTCAGAGTTTAAAAATTCAACAAATGCCCGGCTAGCAAATTTCTCGGTTTTTTCGAAATATCTCGGCAACTATGAGAGATAGAGCCGAAATCTCTTCGGTACAAGACTCAGGACGCCGAGTACAATCTGTTCCACCCTTCAGAGTTTAAAAATTCAACAAATGCCCGGCTAGCAAATTTCTCGGTTTTTTCGAAATATCTCGGCAACTATGAGAGATAGAGCCGAAATCTCTTCGGTACAAGACTCAGGACGCCGAGTACAATCTGTTCCACCCTTCAGAGTTTAAAAATTCAACAAATGCCCGGCTAGCAAATTTCTCGGTTTTTTCGAAATATCTCGGCAACTATGAGAGATAGAGCCGAAATCTCTTCGGTACAAGACTCAGGACGCCGAGTACAATCTGTTCCACCCTTCAGAGTTTAAAAATTCAACAAATGCCCGGCTAGCAAATTTCTCGGTTTTTTCGAAATATCTCGGCAACTATGAGAGATAGAGCCGAAATCTCTTCGGTACAAGACTCAGGACGCCGAGTACAATCTGTTCCACCCTTCAGAGTTTAAAAATTCAACAAATGCCCGGCTAGCAAATTTCTCGGTTTTTTCGAAATATCTCGGCAACTATGAGAGATAGAGCCGAAATCTCTTCGGTACAAGACTCAGGACGCCGAGTACAATCTGTTCCACCCTTCAGAGTTTAAAAATTCAACAAATGCCCGGCTAGCAAATTTCTCGGTTTTTTCGAAATATCTCGGCAACTATGAGAGATAGAGCCGAAATCTCTTCGGTACAAGACTCAGGACGCCGAGTACAATCTGTTCCACCCTTCAGAGTTTAAAAATTCAACAAATGCCCGGCTAGCAAATTTCTCGGTTTTTTCGAAATATCTCGGCAACTATGAGAGATAGAGCCGAAATCTCTTCGGTACAAGACTCAGGACGCCGAGTACAATCTGTTCCACCCTTCAGAGTTTAAAAATTCAACAAATGCCCGGCTAGCAAATTTCTCGGTTTTTTCGAAATATCTCGGCAACTATGAGAGATAGAGCCGAAATCTCTTCGGTACAAGACTCAGGACGCCGAGTACAATCTGTTCCACCCTTCAGAGTTTAAAAATTCAACAAATGCCCGGCTAGCAAATTTCTCGGTTTTTTCGAAATATCTCGGCAACTATGAGAGATAGAGCCGAAATCTCTTCGGTACAAGACTCAGGACGCCGAGTACAATCTGTTCCACCCTTCAGAGTTTAAAAATTCAACAAATGCCCGGCTAGCAAATTTCTCGGTTTTTTCGAAATATCTCGGCAACTATGATAGAGATAGAGCCGAAATCTCTTCGGTACAAGACTCAGGACGCCGAGTACAATCTGTTCCACCCTTCAGAGTTTAAAAATTCAACAAATGCCCGGCTAGCAAATTTCTCGGTTTTTTCGAAATATCTCGGCAACTATGAGAGATAGAGCCGAAATCTCTTCGGTACAAGACTCAGGACGCCGAGTACAATCTGTTCCACCCTTCAGAGTTTAAAAATTCAACAAATGCCCGGCTAGCAAATTTCTCGGTTTTTTCGAAATATCTCGGCAACTATGAGAGATAGAGCCGAAATCTCTTCGGTACAAGACTCAGGACGCCGAGTACAATCTGTTCCACCCTTCAGAGTTTAAAAATTCAACAAATGCCCGGCTAGCAAATTTCTCGGTTTTTTCGAAATATCTCGGCAACTATGAGAGATAGAGCCGAAATCTCTTCGGTACAAGACTCAGGACGCCGAGTACAATCTGTTCCACCCTTCAGAGTTTAAAAATTCAACAAATGCCCGGCTAGCAAATTTCTCGGTTTTTTCGAAATATCTCGGCAACTATGAGAGATAGAGCCGAAATCTCTTCGGTACAAGACTCAGGACGCCGAGTACAATCTGTTCCACCCTTCAGAGTTTAAAAATTCAACAAATGCCCGGCTAGCAAATTTCTCGGTTTTTTCGAAATATCTCGGCAACTATGAGAGATAGAGCCGAAATCTCTTCGGTACAAGACTCAGGACGCCGAGTACAATCTGTTCCACCCTTCAGAGTTTAAAAATTCAACAAATGCCCGGCTAGCAAATTTCTCGGTTTTTTCGAAATATCTCGGCAACTATGAGAGATAGAGCCGAAATCTCTTCGGTACAAGACTCAGGACGCCGAGTACAATCTGTTCCACCCTTCAGAGTTTAAAAATTCAACAAATGCCCGGCTAGCAAATTTCTCGGTTTTTTCGAAATATCTCGGCAACTATGATAGAGATAGAGCCGAAATCTCTTCGGTACAAGACTCAGGACGCCGAGTACAATCTGTTCCACCCTTCAGAGTTTAAAAATTCAACAAATGCCCGGCTAGCAAATTTCTCGGTTTTTTCGAAATATCTCGGCAACTATGAGAGATATAGAGCCGAAATCTCTTCGGTACAAGACTCAGGACGCCGAGTACAATCTGTTCCACCCTTCAGAGTTTAAAAATTCAACAAATGCCCGGCTAGCAAATTTCTCGGTTTTTTCGAAATATCTCGGCAACTATGAGAGATAGAGCCGAAATCTCTTCGGTACAAGACTCAGGACGCCGAGTACAATCTGTTCCACCCTTCAGAGTTTAAAAATTCAACAAATGCCCGGCTAGCAAATTTCTCGGTTTTTTCGAAATATCTCGGCAACTATGAGAGATAGAGCCGAAATCTCTTCGGTACAAGACTCAGGACGCCGAGTACAATCTGTTCCACCCTTCAGAGTTTAAAAATTCAACAAATGCCCGGCTAGCAAATTTCTCGGTTTTTTCGAAATATCTCGGCAACTATGAGAGATAGAGCCGAAATCTCTTCGGTACAAGACTCAGGACGCCGAGTACAATCTGTTCCACCCTTCAGAGTTTAAAAATTCAACAAATGCCCGGCTAGCAAATTTCTCGGTTTTTTCGAAATATCTCGGCAACTATGAGAGATAGAGCCGAAATCTCTTCGGTACAAGACTCAGGACGCCGAGTACAATCTGTTCCACCCTTCAGAGTTTAAAAATTCAACAAATGCCCGGCTAGCAAATTTCTCGGTTTTTTCGAAATATCTCGGCAACTATGAGAGATAGAGCCGAAATCTCTTCGGTACAAGACTCAGGACGCCGAGTACAATCTGTTCCACCCTTCAGAGTTTAAAAATTCAACAAATGCCCGGCTAGCAAATTTCTCGGTTTTTTCGAAATATCTCGGCAACTATGAGAGATAGAGCCGAAATCTCTTCGGTACAAGACTCAGGACGCCGAGTACAATCTGTTCCACCCTTCAGAGTTTAAAAATTCAACAAATGCCCGGCTAGCAAATTTCTCGGTTTTTTCGAAATATCTCGGCAACTATGAGAGATAGAGCCGAAATCTCTTCGGTACAAGACTCAGGACGCCGAGTACAATCTGTTCCACCCTTCAGAGTTTAAAAATTCAACAAATGCCCGGCTAGCAAATTTCTCGGTTTTTTCGAAATATCTCGGCAACTATGAGAGATAGAGCCGAAATCTCTTCGGTACAAGACTCAGGACGCCGAGTACAATCTGTTCCACCCTTCAGAGTTTAAAAATTCAACAAATGCCCGGCTAGCAAATTTCTCGGTTTTTTCGAAATATCTCGGCAACTATGAGAGATAGAGCCGAAATCTCTTCGGTACAAGACTCAGGACGCCGAGTACAATCTGTTCCACCCTTCAGAGTTTAAAAATTCAACAAATGCCCGGCTAGCAAATTTCTCGGTTTTTTCGAAATATCTCGGCAACTATGAGAGATAGAGCCGAAATCTCTTCGGTACAAGACTCAGGACGCCGAGTACAATCTGTTCCACCCTTCAGAGTTTAAAAATTCAACAAATGCCCGGCTAGCAAATTTCTCGGTTTTTTCGAAATATCTCGGCAACTATGAGAGATAGAGCCGAAATCTCTTCGGTACAAGACTCAGGACGCCGAGTACAATCTGTTCCACCCTTCAGAGTTTAAAAATTCAACAAATGCCCGGCTAGCAAATTTCTCGGTTTTTTCGAAATATCTCGGCAACTATGAGAGATAGAGCCGAAATCTCTTCGGTACAAGACTCAGGACGCCGAGTACAATCTGTTCCACCCTTCAGAGTTTAAAAATTCAACAAATGCCCGGCTAGCAAATTTCTCGGTTTTTTCGAAATATCTCGGCAACTATGAGAGATAGAGCCGAAATCTCTTCGGTACAAGACTCAGGACGCCGAGTACAATCTGTTCCACCCTTCAGAGTTTAAAAATTCAACAAATGCCCGGCTAGCAAATTTCTCGGTTTTTTCGAAATATCTCGGCAACTATGAGAGATAGAGCCGAAATCTCTTCGGTACAAGACTCAGGACGCCGAGTACAATCTGTTCCACCCTTCAGAGTTTAAAAATTCAACAAATGCCCGGCTAGCAAATTTCTCGGTTTTTTCGAAATATCTCGGCAACTATGAGAGATAGAGCCGAAATCTCTTCGGTACAAGACTCAGGACGCCGAGTACAATCTGTTCCACCCTTCAGAGTTTAAAAATTCAACAAATGCCCGGCTAGCAAATTTCTCGGTTTTTTCGAAATATCTCGGCAACTATGAGAGATAGAGCCGAAATCTCTTCGGTACAAGACTCAGGACGCCGAGTACAATCTGTTCCACCCTTCAGAGTTTAAAAATTCAACAAATGCCCGGCTAGCAAATTTCTCGGTTTTTTCGAAATATCTCGGCAACTATGAGAGATAGAGCCGAAATCTCTTCGGTACAAGACTCAGGACGCCGAGTACAATCTGTTCCACCCTTCAGAGTTTAAAAATTCAACAAATGCCCGGCTAGCAAATTTCTCGGTTTTTTCGAAATATCTCGGCAACTATGAGAGATAGAGCCGAAATCTCTTCGGTACAAGACTCAGGACGCCGAGTACAATCTGTTCCACCCTTCAGAGTTTAAAAATTCAACAAATGCCCGGCTAGCAAATTTCTCGGTTTTTCGAAATATCTCGGCAACTATGATAGATAGAGCCGAAATCTCTTCGGTACAAGACTCAGGACGCCGAGTACAATCTGTTCCACCCTTCAGAGTTTAAAAATTCAACAAATGCCCGGCTAGCAAATTTCTCGGTTTTTTCGAAATATCTCGGCAACTATGAGAGATAGAGCCGAAATCTCTTCGGTACAAGACTCAGGACGCCGAGTACAATCTGTTCCACCCTTCAGAGTTTAAAAATTCAACAAATGCCCGGCTAGCAAATTTCTCGGTTTTTTCGAAATATCTCGGCAACTATGAGAGATAGAGCCGAAATCTCTTCGGTACAAGACTCAGGACGCCGAGTACAATCTGTTCCACCCTTCAGAGTTTAAAAATTCAACAAATGCCCGGCTAGCAAATTTCTCGGTTTTTTCGAAATATCTCGGCAACTATGAGAGATAGAGCCGAAATCTCTTCGGTACAAGACTCAGGACGCCGAGTACAATCTGTTCCACCCTTCAGAGTTTAAAAATTCAACAAATGCCCGGCTAGCAAATTTCTCGGTTTTTTCGAAATATCTCGGCAACTATGAGAGATAGAGCCGAAATCTCTTCGGTACAAGACTCAGGACGCCGAGTACAATCTGTTCCACCCTTCAGAGTTTAAAAATTCAACAAATGCCCGGCTAGCAAATTTCTCGGTTTTTTCGAAATATCTCGGCAACTATGATAGAGATAGAGCCGAAATCTCTTCGGTACAAGACTCAGGACGCCGAGTACAATCTGTTCCACCCTTCAGAGTTTAAAAATTCAACAAATGCCCGGCTAGCAAATTTCTCGGTTTTTTCGAAATATCTCGGCAACTATGAGAGATAGAGCCGAAATCTCTTCGGTACAAGACTCAGGACGCCGAGTACAATCTGTTCCACCCTTCAGAGTTTAAAAATTCAACAAATGCCCGGCTAGCAAATTTCTCGGTTTTTTCGAAATATCTCGGCAACTATGATAGATAGAGCCGAAATCTCTTCGGTACAAGACTCAGGACGCCGAGTACAATCTGTTCCACCCTTCAGAGTTTAAAAATTCAACAAATGCCCGGCTAGCAAATTTCTCGGTTTTTTCGAAATATCTCGGCAACTATGAGAGATAGAGCCGAAATCTCTTCGGTACAAGACTCAGGACGCCGAGTACAATCTGTTCCACCCTTCAGAGTTTAAAAATTCAACAAATGCCCGGCTAGCAAATTTCTC
>JALQSN010000667.1:0-27552 GCA_023690525.1 Holotrichia oblita | reverse complement strand
TACAATCAACTCAGGCAATTTTTGTGTTTGCTGTTCCATTCTGTTTCCTCCTATCATGCTCAATGTTTATTACTATAATTACATGATAAAAATATAATGCCGATATTTATAAGAAATAATTCATAAAATATAGAAAATTTCATAAAATATCGGCATTAAAAAAACATCGGTATAAAAATAAAAATGCCGATGTCAGCATTTTTATTTGCCGCTTACGAAAGGATTGCAGATTGCTTTTTGAGTGTTTACGCTGTGGAGTTTGGAAGGAAGCAGGGGGAATATCTGTATTATGATCTGGATACCAGTGCCATTCCACTCAACGAACTAAGACACATATTTCCGGAAGTACAAAGCCTGATCTTATCCAATGAAAGCCTGAATGCCACTATTTATAAGAAATTTCCGGTTTATCAAAAACTCTATAACCAGCTGGTACCGGAGCCGATGCAGGTGCCTGCGACAGACGGTCCGGTTTCCCTGTTTTTAAGCAGGTAGTTAGAAAAAGAATCCAGTCGGGAATCCAAAGAGGCTCTTTCGGAAGAAATCCGTCATCCCGAACCGGAAGAAGACTTCGGAGAGCAGGTGGATTATGGATTTGAACCATGAATCAGCAGGAAGGGAGATGTGGTCATCGTTGAAGATGGTATATATAGCAAGTCCTCTGCGTGGAAATTATGATACGAATATAAAAAATGCAGTGGAATATTGCCGGATTGCTACAGATTTAGGGGTCATGCCGATGGCACCCCATATTATTTTCAGCCAGTGGTGCAATGACACTATTCCGGAGCAGAGGGAACAGGGACTTAGTTTGGGCTTGGAGCTTTTGTCGAGGGCAGACGAACTCTGGGTGATGGGAAAGCAGATCAGTCAGGGAATGTATGGTGAGATATCGTTCGCAAGGGAGCATGGAATTCCCATACACATGATTGAACAGCCAATGGATAAGGAATATTATCCGGTCAGTAGTGATGAGAATGAATTGTTAAGCAGCATTTCCTGCATGGACAAGAGTAATGAAATGAATTATGAAAATCAGGTATTGGTGTTAAGATATGATGCGTTAAAGCCTGAATACCGTAATCCGGCGAATCAGTTATGGAGCTGTCAGGGCGGATTTGGTGTAAGTCCTGATGCCAGAGGCAGGCGGGTCTTTGTAACAAATCTGTTTGATGGAGAGCAGACCAGTTTTAACCGGTAGGATTTTGACGGAATTGTGAAACCGGATATATTGGAACGGACGGTATCCTTCTATCAAAAAACACAGCTGGAAGAAAGTATGGAGAGATAATGGAAAGGCGGAAATTGTGTGTGTTCTTTAACTTCCTACACGAAAGCTATTGAAGGATAAGCCATTTTTAGCGTTGCAGAAGAGGTAGGGATAAAAATCTTTTAAAATTTATAATCTATTTTATCGATATTTCCGTTTATGCAATTACAAATATTTTTGCTAATTGTAATTCCTTGATTATATTTACGAAATATCCGTAAATATAGTTGATTTTTTATTTCCCTTTGGCTATACTATATGTAGAAGCATTTTATTTTGGAGGAAATCTTATGTTATTGATGTTTAAGGTGAAGAACTATACATCGTTTAAAAATGAAGCTATTCTTGATATGAGGGCGACTGCCTATGTGCAGCATCCTTCTCACGTTATACCCGTAGATGACAAACTCGGCTTGCTCAAAACCACAGCCTTATACGGCGCCAACGCATCCGGTAAGTCTAACCTGATATCCGCCATGTTCTTTTTTGAACAGTATATCTTCTCGCAGTTTATCAATAAAAAAGACCATGGGGACTTTGAATCCGGCGAAGCCGGTATGAGAATGAAGTTAGAGCCATTCACTCTTTCTAATGATGGAAATAATGCGTCTGAGTTTGACATCATATTTCTCCGAAAACGGCAGGCAAATACAATACGGCTTTGAGTGTACGCCGAAAGAAGTTCTTAACGAGTGGCTGTTTATTGATGATAAAAAGGTTTTTGAGCGCACCGGAATAGAACTTTCCTTTGGCAGCAAATATCAGAAAATGCTTGGCGCTTATAAAAAGCTGCCAGTTGAAAGGCTTTATCTTGCTGTGCTCGAATATTTCCTTGATGATGAAGCCAGGGAAGTGATTCTTGGAGATTTTATCTCTTTCTTTAATGAAGAATACAATGTGTTTACCGAAATTCTGTTTGAATCTACAGTAAAAGGTTTGGCCATTATGGTTGGTCCTTATCCAAGAAGCTGGTTAGCAATAAAGCATATAGAGAAAAGGTGGAGCATTACCTCCGCCTGATTGATGTTGGCATTAAGCGTCTTGATATACAGACAGAAACCATTGTCAATGAGCGTACCGGCAGGAAAAAGAAAGAAAAGGTTGTCCGTACTGTTCACGACATCTACGATGAAGCAGGAAATGTGGCAGGAGAAAAGCTGTTTGATTTGCAGCAGGAGTCTACCGGTACGCTTCGTTTCCTCGCATATATTCAAAACATTATTGAGATGATTTCCAAGGGCGGTGTGTTTATTGTGGACGAAATGTCTGCAAGGCTGCATCCGTTGTTAACAAAGCTCATTGTGGATGTTTTTTGCTCCAGTCAGAACAAAAAGGCACAGCTGATTTTCACCACCCACGATATCTCTCTGCTCAATTACAATCAATTCCGACGTGATGAGGTAGTGTTCGTAGATAAAAACGAACGTGGGGAGTCCGCCCTCTATGCCCTCTCTGACTTGAAAGTTCGTGAGGATGCCACCTTCAGTAAGGATTATCTGCAAGGAAAGTATGGCGCTATTCCCATCTTTAATTATGATGAACTGATGGGTGGTGAACTGGATGGGTAGAACACAGCTGACTCCCAGGCGTCTTTCAGAAACGAAGAAAACAAACATTGGACGTATCATTATTTTTTGCGAGGGTAAAACCGAGAAATACTATTTTGACTACTTTGCGGAGATTATCAAGAAGAACAAGTACACCGATGTAGAGGTCGTTCTGGAAACCGCCAACGGTAATGCACAGACTGTTCTGAATTATGCCGATAACTTTATGGCTGATGAGGAACACAACCGCAAGTTTAATACTTACGGCAGGTATCTGGCTTTGACTGCGACGATCCTCCAAATATTCAAGCGGTGGTGCAGGCGGCAACGGACTATGAGCTGCTGATTTCAAATCACCTGTTTGAAACATGGCTGTTGATGCATTTTGAGGATGTTGAGGTCAGGCTCTCCAAGCGGGAAATTTACCACCGCTTGACGGAGCATCTGCACAACACCTACTCCAAAGGTCATAAAGGGAAAACTCGGGAGATAGTCCGGAACGGTAATATTGAAAAGGCAATTGACAATGCTAAGGCGTTAGAACAGCAGTATGATGAGGACGGGAAGTCCGTTTTTACAAATATTAAGGAGATGAATCCTTATACAAGCGTTTATAAGCTGATTGAGCAGTTTATGGTGGAGATTTCAGAATAAATAGCAGGGAGGGATATGTGGTGCCTGAAGAAATCTACAATTTTCAAAAATTAACTCCTGTAAATGATGCTGAGCTAAGCATCTCTGCATCTGATAGTGATCGGCAGCCAGCTGAGCAGAGCGAAAATGTGCTTGAGGGGAAAATCCTAAATCAGCTGATACATCAAATTAAACCGACAAGGATACCTCAAACAAATTTTAGAGTAATGGCTTCATTGGTTGCTTTACTCCTGATATATCTTTTGAAATATGGCAATTGGAATGACTTTGTGGCTTCGCTTACACCGATATTCCTTAAAAACTGTAGGCATCAGCGTTCAAGGAAATACTATTGAAATCTTCGAACAAAGCGAAGAATCCTATTTTGATAAATATCTCAACGAAGTATTGTACCTTTTTGAAAACTCCGGGAAAGATGTAATTGTGTTTGAAGATATGGATCGGTATAATACGAACCAGATTTTCAGCGGTTACGAGAAATTAACACCTTGGTTAATAGCAGAAAAAAAGATACGGACAAGCCCTTACGTTTTTTTTACTTGCTTAGAGATGATATCTTCATCAATAAAGAGCGCACAAAGTTTTTTGATTTTATCATGCCTATTATTCCTATTTTGGACGGTTCAAACTCATTTGACCAGTTTATTGCACATTTCAAAAAGGGTGGCATCTATCATCTTTTTAATGAACACTTCCTACAAGAAATTTCATTGTACATTGATGACATGAGGATTCTAAAAAATATCTACAATGAATTTTTAATTTATTACAAACGGATAAACACCACGGAACAAGATCCTAATAAATTGCTTGCTATTATTATTTACAAAAATTTATTTCCGAGGGATTTTAGCGAGCTGCAGTTGAATTGTGGCTTTGCCCATACATTGTTCGACAAGAAAATGGAGTTTATCAACGATGAAATCATCCGCCTGAAGAGTGAAATTGTACAGTTTAATCAAGTCATTGCAGCAGCCGAAAATGAACATCTTCGAAAAAATGAAGAGGTAGACGCTATCTATAATCCCAAAATTCAAGAACTACAAAGGTATTATAACTGGAATGAAAGCGCCAAACCGTTAATCGAAGAAAGTAAATCAAGAAAAGAAAACATAAAAAATAAAACATTAGAGTGCAAAAATGAAATTAAGAAAAAGATATCTTTAGCCGAAGCTTCCAATGCAAAACTGCAACACCAAAAGTTACGTGAAATAATAAATAAACAGAATGCCACAAAGATATTTAAAGTTACTCACACAAATGAAATTGGCGAGGAATCGAATTTTAACGACATAAAAGGAAGCGACTATTTCCCGCTTATAAAGTATCTTATTAGATATGGCTACATTGACGAAACTTATCCGGACTATATGACATATTTTTATGAGAACAGTCTAAGTCGGGTAGATAAAATCTTTTTACGAAGCATTACAGATGAAGATGCAAAAGACTATGGTTAAAATTGTGGGACTAGAAAGTACTATTGAAAAAATTTTTGAAGGTCAAGCTGTGAACTTGTTACTTAAGTTGTTTGAATCGTCCAATATAAAAGAAAAATTAAATAAGTTATATAGTGAATTAGAACAAAGTGAAAATTCTATAGTAAAAGAGGTGGTTATTTTTTCACTATTAAAAAATATTTCTAATTATGATTTGAACTTTCATGAAATCTTGGATTTGTTTAATGCAGATTATATAGCGTTGAAAAGAAATGATATAGAATTTATTCCTGAAATTTTTGAACAAGGAGATGATGATAATGCAATAAACGTTAGGTCATCTATTATTTCTACTTCGTTAATGCAAAACGTAATTAAGATAGATGATATAATTAAAGTAATGAAAAAGGCATTTATTTCGGCAGATAAGAAAATAGGAAGAACGTATATTGAATTACAAAAAAGTATGGTTTCTCATTCACAGTTTGTATTTTTTACAAATACAACAGGCGAGCGAGAAAAGCTAGTTTTAATTGAGAGTTTCTATGATGATATACGTAATCCTAAGTTTGTACCATTTCAAGTTAAGACCGTACAAGGAAGATACTTTGTAGAAAAATGCTATGATGATTTATTAAATGGGAAAAACAATGCTAATGAAGCCATTGAAGCAATTACTGATGCAACAAAAGCAATTCTTATGCACTACAAGCATCCAGAAAACAATTTATATTATGTATTCAAGGTGGTAAGATTTTATTCGAAGATATTTACAATTATCAAAGACAATATGAAAAATAGAGAGTTATCAATTTATATAGAGAAAGGAACTGTAATGAGTAAGCATATGGAACAGTACCTTTCTGATAATACCTCACAGCATAATGATAAGGTTAAAAATTGGAGGATTGAGCTAATGGATTCTATATATGAAGCAAAAAAATTGTTGAAATAGGAATTAATGAAGAAATAAGTGGTATGAATAAAGAACACGATTGAAAGTAAAAAACTCAGTCGTGTTTTTTATATACAAAAATTAAAAGAAAGCGAGGAATTACTATGGTTCAAACAATCTATCAATCATATTATTGGTACTATTTCAAGGGGGATTTTCTTAATTGTGCACATTGGATGTGCAGAAAAGCGGTGAAAATTTTAATCTCCGTAGTAGTTGGGGATCTTTTGTTGGCAGGACTTTATATGTTATTTAAGGACACAGTGCTCCCCGAATTAACGAATCGGGTGAAAAGTTTATTTGATTACCAAGGTTAAACAGGGGGTGCAGAATGAAAATAACAGCTAAGATTATAAGAAACTTTGAGGAGGAGGGGAAGTTGAAAGTAGTCGCTACCGTATGTTTGGGCGGCTGTTTTTTGGTTACGGGAGTCCGTATCGTAGAATGTGAGAAGGGTCTGTCTGTTTTTATGCCAAGCCGCCGGATGCCGGATGGGGAATTTAAAGATATCTGTTTCCCTGTTACACCGGAATTCCATGCAACGTTAAAACAAGTAATATTGGAAGCATATGAAAATCAGGAAAGTGCCGGAGAGCATGGGGAAGGGTGAGATTTCTTCGGTTCAAAAAAGGAGGTGGAGTGCATAGGTGGAAGTAATTCTTGTACTGCTGATCGTGGCAATATTAAACGGAGCAATCGTGCTGATTGACCAGCTCATGGCAGGGCTGGTTCCCATGACGCTATATGCAGATCGCTATATGACTGGGATAAACGGTGGAAGCATGGTAGATATTCTGTTCCAGATCATGTTAGGGTTTGGCATATCCCTGATTATCCTGAAATTCTTAAAAAAGGGCTTTGAGTGCTATGTCATGTGGACGGACGGTGATCCGGACAGTGATCCTTCCGGCATAGTCATCCGCTTTATAGAGGCAGTTGTGGTGGCAGTGTGCTTTCCGATTCTGTATTGGTGGCTGGCAGAGGTGGTAGAGGATTTGACGGATCAGTTGTTAAAAGCGATGGGTGCCAGTACCAATTACAGCTGGCAGACATGGGTAAACGGGATATCGTCTGCAGGGATTGTCACCGCCATTTTTGGTCTTATTTTTATCATCTGTTATTTTATGTTTCTCATGCGAGATATAGAAATCATGATATTACGGATTGGCGTACCCATGGCATGTGTGGGACTGTTGGATAACGATAACGGTGTATTCCGTGGATATATCAATAAGTTCTTCCAGTCCACTCTGGCAGTTGTGGTACAAATCAGTCTGTGTAAGCTGGGTGTAGGCATGATGTTAAATCTGGGAGCGAACATGAATATTTTCTGGGGCGTGGCTTGTCTGGTTCTTGCCATAAAGACATCAAAATTCTTAAATGAATTCTTAGTCACGACCAGTGGTGGAAGTGGTGTTATTAATAATGTATACCATTCGGTACGATTGGCAGGCATGGCAAAAAATATGATGAAATAGGGGGGCGATGCTGTGGTTATGGTGGATGATATTTCTAAGACCATTGTTGGAATCATCCGTCTGGGAGTGGTGCTGCGCTTCCTTTACTGCATGGTGCGCCTGCAGGGAGCTGAAGAAGAAGCAGGACAGTTTAAAAAGCGTGCAAAGAATGTTGTAATTTTTTATATCATTGCAGAAAGTATCTGGCAGATCAAAGACATTATCTTTTACTATTATGCCACATAATTTTATCATGAATACGCACAGGAGCAGGAGTAAAAGGGTCTGACTGCTGGATACTGTGCAGGAATGGAGTACGGTTGGCAGAGGAAACAACACTTTATATCCCTACCGGGGTAAAAGCGGAAAATGAATTATTCAATGGTTTTGGAAAAAGAGAGCTGTTCCAGAGCATCATCGGAAGCCTGTCCGGTGCTGTACTGGCAGCTTTTTTGTGGCTGATACTGCAAAATGTGGCGTTACCACGGCGATCGCAGTACTGACCGGCATCTTTGGTTCGGTCATGATGTGTACTAAGGATACGAACAACCAGAGCGTGGTCGACCAGATTGGCAACATCATAAGGTTTCAGAGAAACCAGCAGAGATACCCATACCGCTATCTGGATGAATGGGGTATCCGGTAAGTGTCATAAGAAGCTGAAATTTTTGCTGCATGAAAACAATACCGGCTGCCCATGGGAATCAGCCTGTGTGGAAATTCCATGGGGCGGCAGTCAGGAGAACACATGACATTTTTGGATCTGTTTTCGGGAATCGGAGGTTTCCGGCGTGGATTGGAAAGAAGCGGACACATCTGTGTCGGACATGTGGAGATTGATAAATATGCAAATATCAGCTATATGGCAATGTATGACCTGCTTCCCTGTAAGTTTGGGGTGAATCAGGAAGCGAATACCTGCCGTGTATGTAAATCGGAGGTGAATTTGAACTGTGACGGAACAATTTGTACTGGAGAGTGGTCTGCAAAGGACATTAAACAAATCGGAGCAGGAGAAATTCCAAAAGCTGAAATCTGGACTTTTGGATTTCCTTGCACCGACATCTCCCTTGCAGGGAAGCGGAAAGGTCTTAGAGGAGAACGAAGCGGATTATTTTTTACGGTTACTGGTATGCTCAAAAGCACGCCTGCCGAAAATAAACCCGGAAAAATTATCGTTGAGAACGTTAAACATCTTGTGTCAAGCGAGGGAGGCGGGGCATTTACCACCGTTCTTACTGAGCTATGGGAATCTGGGTATGACACAGAATGGCAGGTTGTCAACAGCAAGGACTTTCACGTCCCCCAAAACCGGGAGCGGGTGTACCTTGTTGGATATCTTGGAGGAAAATGTACCGGAAAAGTATTTCCTATCAGCGGAACAAACGGAGAGACTCTTAAAGAAGTTATAGGAGGAAATCAGGGGGAGCGGGTATATGATTCCCACGGGCTTTCTGTTACCCTCACGGCGCAGGGCGGCGGAGCAGGAGGAAAGACCGGATTGTACCTTTGTGAATCCAAGGATCCGGAGCAGCTGATGAAATGTCTGAAAGAATGCGAAGGGGGAAATGCAGTGTCCGGAATCAGCAGAAAGCGAAAAACAAAGCGGAACGGAAGATAATGGGGAAGGAGTATGCAGACCGGCAGAATATGCCGGTTTTTTCACGTATAAGAAAGAACCGGATATGACCGAAATCGCAAGATGCCTGGTTGCACATTACAATGCCGGAGTCACAAGGTTCGGGGAGAGTTCCGGTGTCATGTATTGTTATGCCTGTGGTGAAAACTGCATTCAGGCAAGGGCATTTCTTACACCGGATTGTCTGGAAAAGCGGCAGAATGGGCGGAGAATGAAGGAAGCAGGGGAACCGGAATTCGCACTGACAGCGGCTGACCGGCATGGAGTGCTGATTGAAGAATGTCCTTTTTATTCCGGACTTCCCATCCGGGTGGCAACGAAGCAGGGATATATCCTTGCACAGCATGGGGATGGCGTGAATCTTTCTTACCCAAACAGCACGGTATGCCGGGGAAGGGTCGGAAAGCAATGCGCCCAGACCCTTCTTACCAGCAGCGGAATGGGAGTGGTGGTCTACTGCCGCATCCGCAGGCTCACCCCAAGGGAAACATGGCGGCTTCAGGCCTTTGATGATTACCTGTTTGACCGTGCCAGAGCAGCAGGTGTCAGCGATGCACAGCTTTACCGACAGGCAGGAAATGCGGTTACTGTAAACGTGGTATATGAGATTGGGAAGAGGCTTTCCGATTCAGAAGGGAGGGGCAATGAGATTTCCCATACTTTATTGTGACCCTCCGTGGGCTTACGAACAGAAAGGCTTATCCGGAGCAGCGGAGAAACATTACCGGATATTAAGTGAAAATGATCTGTACCAGCTTAACGTGAGGGAGATTGCCATGGAGGACTGCATTTTATTCCTCTGGACAACATTTCCTCAGTTAGCCGTGGCAATGCGCTTGATCCGGGAATGGGGATTTGAATATAAGACCGTAGGCTTTGTCTGGTTAAAGAAGAACCGGAAATCCGATTCCTTCTTTTTTGGACTGGGGTTCTGGACCAGAGGAAATGCGGAAATCTGCCTGATTGCAACCAAGGGGCATCCACGCCGGATATCCAAGAAAGTCAGCCAGTTGATCATCAGCCCCATTGAAGCACACAGTAAAAAACCGGATATGGTAAGGGAGAAGATTGTGGAGCTGATGGGTGATATTCCCCGTGTGGAACTGTTTGCAAGACAGCGTCATGATGGCTGGGTCTGTGTGGGGAATGAAATTGACGGACTGGATATCCGGGAAGCACTGGAGCATCTGAAAGAAATGGAGGGAGAAGATGAAGGAGGACAGACTGGCATTACTAAAGGAACGGGTGCAGGAAGAATATGACCAGTTTCTGAGAACAGTATCGTTTGAAGAGAATGATATTGTGGAAACAGCAAGAAAAATCATCTATATGGAGGAAGCCTTAAACCTGATCAAAAGCAATGCTTACAATTATCCGCCGGAAGTGGAGGTTCTGTTATATTATGAATAGCCGTTGGCAGAGTTTTACCAGTGTCTAAATCCGGCAGACGAGAGTTTTACTCTGGCTGTTCACGATGAAATGGACCGTTTTTTAATTGAAAAACAAAAAAGATTATCATGGCTTGCCATGAATCCGGATACCCTTACACCGGAAGAAGCGGAAAAAATATCAGAGTTTGCAAAACGGAGGGATACCCTGTTTGAAGAAGAAAAAAAAGAAAGGAATGAGTATCTGACCGAGATCTACCGGAAGGTGGAACGGGATTATAAAGAGGCATTATCTTATCTGGAACGTTATGAAACATTGAACGGGGAACCAAATGAGGGATATGCGAAAGGAATTCAGGCAGTTCATGAGCAGATGATGCAGCTGGAATTATGGTCAACCGTGGAACTGTCGGTCCTATCCCGAGTGGAAGAACCGTTGATGATGGTCTACCAGTGCTTTAAGGAGATTGTACATGGGAATCCGGAGAGCAGGAAAAATATCAATGAGGCAATTTATGGCACTGTCTGTGCAAGGCTTGACATGGAGCGGTCCATGCAGAAGGGAATGGATCGACAAAGAAGGAAAGCAGAAGAGGAAACCGAAGATGAAATGGAAGTATGACAGTGGTATCAGTTTGCTGATTGGTATGGGGATAACAGGCTGTCTGTTATGGAAATATGGACTGAATGGGAGGGTGCTTTCGGGCGTCCTCTTTTCCTGTGTTCTCCTGTTTGCCAGTGTACACGATATCAGGACCCACAGCGTACCGGATTATGTACATGGAGTGATTTTATTTACCGGTCTGGGTTCCGTGCATTGGGGAGCTGCACTCTTAGGATTTTTTCTGGTGCCGCTCCCATTATTGATAGCCGCCCTTGTAAGTGACGGAGGAATGGGAGGCGGTGATATTAAATTTATGGCGGCGTGTGGGTTTGTACTTGGGGTATCGAAAGGGTATACCGCACTTATCATAGGGCTTTTGGCGGCGGTTCTTTTAAATCTATGTATTGGCAGAGAAAAGAAACGGACCATTCCATTGATACCCTATTTTACGTGTGGGTGCTTTTTTGCCCTGTTAATCTAAGAAAAGTTGGAGGAAAGAATATGAAGAATCTATTAAAAAACCGGATCGTGCTGGGTACAGTATGTATCGTTTTTTCGTTAATTATTTGTTTTGGTTTGACTCCCATGTTTAATAACGCAGTAAAAGCAAAGGTGGAACTGGTAAGGGTGACCAAAGAGATCAAAAAAGGGGAACAGATTATGGCATCCATGCTTGCCAAAGTGGAAGTGGGAGGCTACAATCTGCCGTCCGATGTAGTATTAAACATGGAGGATGTGGTAGGGAAATATGCCAATGCCGACCTTTATAAAGGGGATTACATTTTAAACAGCAAGCTATCCGATACACCAATGCTTAGAAATGCTTATCTGGGCAGTCTGAACGGAAAGAACCGGGCGATTTCGATCAGCATCAAATCCTTTGCCGGAGGATTGTCCGGGAAACTGGAACCGGGAGACATTGTATCCCTGATTGCCAGTGATGTGGGAGAATTCAGGCAGACACTGCTGTTACCGGAACTGACCTATGTGGAGATTATTGCAGCCACAACTAAAAGAGGTCTGGATAGTAATGAACAGGAGCAGTCGGACAAGGAAGAGAATGAACTGGCATCGACCATTACCGTACTGGTATCGCCGGAGCAGGCAAGGCTTTTAGCAGAACTGGAGCAGTCAGGTAAGATCCATGCAGCCCTTGTTTATCGCGGAGAGAGGGAAACAGCAGAAAAATTTCTAATAGAACAGGAAAAGGTATTAATAGAGTTATATGCACCGGAAAGCCAGCCGGATGCAGAGAAAAATAAGGAAGAAACAGAAACGGAAATAGAAACAGAAGAGGAAATTGAAGAGGAGGAAGTGGGAGAATAGGTATGGAGCAGAATAATAAAATCATTTCGGTCATGGGGAGTTCCGGAAGCGGTAAAACCGTGACCGCAGCCAAACTTGCCTTGGAGCTTTCCAGAAAAAAGAAGAATGTAGTCATGGTATGCTGTGATCCGTTTGTACCGGTGATTCCTTATCTTTTACCGGCAGATGTCCATCACGAAGTTTCGCTGGGAGCTCTGCTGACTTCCCATGTCTTGTCCCAAACGGATATTTTAAAGGCATGTGTGCCAATAGAGAGAAATGAATACATCAGTATTTTAGGATACCGGACCGGGAAAGCCTGATGCATTTTCCTAAAATCACAAGGGATAAGGCGGTGGAATTCTTTGTCCTGCTCCGTTATCTTGCGGACTTCATTATTGTGGACTGTTCTTCTGCCTTTGAAGCAGATCTATCTTCCGTCATAGCTATTGAAATGGCAGATCAGGTATTTAGACTGGGAACTGCCAATTTGAAAGGAATCTCCTATTACAAGACCCATAATACCATGCTGGCAGACAGCAGGTTCCAAAAGGAGAAACAGAAGAATGTCATCAGCAATGTAAAGGCAGGGCAGGAATGGGAAGCAGTGGCACAGCAATATGGCGGTGCTCCATTTCTTCTTCCCTATCTTCCGGAGTTAGAGCAGCAGTATGATGAACTGACACTGTTTTCGCCCCTGACCGGGAAAGAAGGAGCGGTTTACATGACACAGCTTGGGAAAATGTTACAGACTATATTTCCTATGGAGTTGGAAAACGAGAAAAAGCAGACAGAGCACAGAACGGAAAAAAAGAAGGAGAATATAGGAATAAAGCCGGAAAGAGAGAAGAATCGGGGAAAGGAAGGTTTCGGGATTAAACTGTCTTTTGGCAGGCAGAAAGGTGAGTTTTAGAGCAGGAGGAAAATCAGGTGACAGAATGGGTGAATATTCATGGAAATACAGAACTTCTGGGAGCGGAACAGATATTAAAACCGTTTCCGGATGTGCTGAAAGAGGTGCAGGAATATATTTCAAAGAATTATGCAGTGATACTTCGGGATAATCCGGACGGTGACCGGGAATTGATACAATCTTATATCCATAAATATCTTCGGAGCAATCAGCTTGGAGTGGCAGATACCGAACCGGAAGAATTGTGTGAACTGATTTATGGGGAAATGACAGGGTTCTCTTTTTTGTCAAAATATCTAACCCGGGAAGATGTGGAGGAAATCAATATCAATCAGTGGAAAGATGTAAAAATCACATATTCCAATGGTGATATCTTACCGGCAAAAGAAAAATTCAATTCCCCTGGTCATGCGGTGGATGTTATCCGTCGTATGCTCCATAAATCCGGTATGATTTTTGACAGTGCACAAACGATTGTGGTGGGACATTTATCCAATAAAATACGGATCACGGTCATGGGGGATGGGGTGATTGATAAGGATAAAGGACTTTCTGCCTCCATTCGTATCGTAAATCCAAGAAAACTGAGCAGAGAAGAGTTTATTGGTTACGGTACGGCAACGGAAGAAATGCTGGAACTGTTATCGGTCTGTTATTGTCATGGGGTTTCCATGTGCATTACAGGGGCAACTTCAAGCGGGAAAACCACTCTCATGAGCTGGATTTTAAGTCAGGTTCCGTATAATAAAAGGGTAGTTACCATTGAGCAGGGATGTCGTGAATTTGACCTTACCGTGGAAGATGAAGAGGGGGAGGTGCTCAATAATGTGGTTCATCTGGTGACCCGGTTTTCTGATGATCCCAAGCAGAACATCAATCTGGTAAAGTTACTGGAAACTACTTTGACGATTAATCCGGACTGTATCGCGGTAGCCGAGATGAAAGGCGGGGAAAGTATGCAGGCAATCAATGCTGCCAATACCGGACATTCGGTGATTACCACGATTCATGCAAATAGCTGTGAGGACACGTATTATCGTATGGTGACCTTGTGTAAGCAGATGCATGATATGGATGACAGTACGCTCATGGGACTGGCAACCAAGGCATTTCCCCTTGTGGCGTTTGCAAAGAAGCTGGAGGATAACAGCCGCCGGATTATGGAGATTTGTGAGTGTGAATATCTGGAGGATGGGAAGCGGAATATGCGGACGCTTTTTCGATTTCATATCACGGATAATTTGGTAGTGGATGGCAGGACGAAGATTGTAGGACATTATGAAAAGGTGAATGGTTTGTCAGAAGGATTACTTCGAAGATTGAGGGAAAATGGGATGTCGATGAAGATGCAGGAGCGGTTTTGTCGAGGAAAAATTTAAAAAGGATAAAACGCAGGATAGCTGAAAGTCGCATCTGTCCTGCGTTTCATGATTCATTTGTCGAATTTTGTCGAATTATAAAAGGTGCAAAGTTTGGGTGTTTTTGGTACAATAATATGTAATTAGAAAAAATGATGGATAGAAATTATTGGTCTGTACTAGGAACATTGTTATAATCAGGTGATTTGATTATCAAATCATCTGATTATAGCAATAATGGGTAGCTCAGTTAGGTATGATTTAGCACAAAAACTACTTGGCTTTGATGTCGCTTGGATACCCCGCGTGAAAATTATCATTTGCACCGTTTTTATAAATCCTTGAGTTATGTTAAAACAGGCGAGATGAAAGATTTAAAAAACTCTATAGCAGTTTTTCAAGATATAAAGTTTGTAATTATGTATTGATTTTATCAGGAAGTATTGGTATTATTTTAGTAATATTTTAACCTTCGAAAGAAGGCAGATTATAAACAGGGAGGGTTCAAAATGGAACAGAAAAAACAAGCGAACGAAATTCTTAACTGTCTTTGTGAAATTTCAGCATTAACTAATTTTCCGCGCATTGGCTGGATTCTAGCTGGTGTAAAAGATCCTGAGAGTGTCTCAGACCATTGTTTTGAAACTGCTATTTTAGCGTATATGTTATCAAAAAAGGTCAATTATGATTTTGACCTTGGAAAAGTGTTTACAATGGCTTTATTTCACGAGATCGGCGAAACTCGGCTAACAGATTTGCCAAGGAGGGCGAAACCATATGTTAAATCGTTTAAGAAAAATGCCGAAAAGGAAATATTGCATGATGTAATGGGTACATATTCTGATGAACTAGCTACCGTACTAGATGAATTTGAGGAAAAGAAAACTATGGAAGCAAGACTTGTTGAGGCTGCTGAGGAATTACAGATAATTTTTCGTTCGTTGATATATGCCAAGGAAAACAATGGCGATATGTCTGAGTACCGCCAAGATGTAGCTCGTTACTCGTCAGAAGGTTTTGATATCGCTCAAGATATTGCAGATATAATCGAAGAAAAACTTGATAAATACCTTAATGGAAAAGAATACTGGGAGATAGGGTACAATCGAAAAGAAGGTGAATGATGGATACATATAATGTTTTTCTAAGCTATAATAGTCAGAGTAAAGATTTAGCTGAAAAAATTTATAAAAGTCTTACTCAAAGAGGTCTATCCGTCTTTTGGGATAATGTTTCTATACTCGCTGGTAATTCTATTTCAAGGTCGATAAGTGAGGCATTAGAAAATAGTGAACATGCGGTTTTTTTAGTTACTAAAAAATGGCTTGATTCTGACTGGTGCAATCTCGAAGAAGATTGTGCTACGACTTCAGACCCAGCAGCAAGGAACCGAGTTATCATCCCACTTTTGGTTGAACCCGGGTTAACTATGCCCAAGATTTTGAAACGACTGAAGTACATAGATTTTACAGATTGGGAAACTAATTATCGCAGTCGAATTGCTGAGTTAGCCAAGCAATTAAAAAAAAACATAGTTTAGACGAGATTATTGTCAAACAGAGAACAACGCTACTCAATGCGCCGATGCTATTATGGTCATCGTTGAGTAGTGTTAGTTTTGGTTTCCTGTTTCCAGATTTATATATAGAACCTACTGTATCAATATTGAAACATCCAAATTCAATGCGTCCGCATTTATCTGACTTTATAAATGAAAATGGCTATGCTATTGATATTGCAATCATTAGCCATCCTGGAAGTGGCAAAACTACTGCTTTTAGGAACATTGTACTAAACACTGATTATTATTACCCACTGTATCTTACATCAAAGGATATTTTTGAAATTAAATCACAAACACCAACGCTTGAGAATATTCTTAATAAAAAATATGATATGGTTATCGATATCGATAAATCATCATACAAACATATTATTGTTTATATAGATGGGGTTGATGAGATTGGCAAAGATAGATTAGACAAGCTCTTTAGATTTATTTCCAATTTGCAGAAAAAGTCTATTCATTTTTGGATTGGTATTCGAAATGACTTTTTTTCACGGTATATTATAAATGATAACGATAAATATTCCCTATTTGATGAAGTCCTTGAATTGACCGATTGGACTTTTGAACAAGGCTTAAAGTTTATCGAAGACTTCTCTATAAAGTCAGGTAAACATCATATAGCAGAAAATGTCAAAAAACTACTTGAAAGGAATAAAAAGTACCAACACTTTTTAGTGCGTCCATTCAAAGCATCTTTGCTTTTATTCCTGCTATATAACCCCTCGTATGATTTAAGTCGAATTTCAGATAACGACTTTGTACTATATAGTGAGTTCTATGACCAGTGGGTTTCTCAAGAAATCAATAAGAATCAGTCAGATAGTTGTTATGAAGAAATCTTAAAAATTCATATGAAGATAGCTTTAAAACTCTATACAAACAAAACGAGCTGTCGTTTAGACCAAATACTTGATAATCAGACTATGGCAGAGAATAAAGTGTCAACTAATTCTGCGATACTTGGATTACTTTTATATACGGATAAGTTTTCAAACATTATTGTAGAGAAGTTCCAACATGAAACGCTTACAGAGTTCCTTGTCGCTTATGGAATAGTAAATAGTTTTTTATCTGGAGATACTGAAAGTATTTTATTCTTAATGGAACCGATATACGATTATGATGTCAATTTGTTTGTAAGAGAAGCATTCGAAAGTTTGGGTAAACAAGATCAAAAAAAAGTAATGAAAAATTTAACAGAAACGTATGATCATGTCTTTGATGCAAAACCAGATGACGAATATCACCAGAGAATCCGAGAGCAGATAATTTACTATATAGGTCGGGTTCCTAATAATGAACACTCATCCATAGCTGTACTGAAACGGCTATACGAATCGGAAAGCAATTCAATACTAAAACGTGCTGCTGCTGTCAGCCTAATTTTGCTCGGTGTTGAAGATATCGAAAATAATTACCTAGAAAAAGTAATTATAGATTCTGATGTTGATTTAGAAAACAGGTCAATTCAGTTGATATACTTTGGAGATGTTCAAGGTGATTTTCATACCTATAAAGATAATAGTCTTGTTAGTTGGGATATAACAAGAAAAGAAATTATTAAGCGACTTTCTGCCAACTCACAGCGTGATATAAATCTTCGCTTATGGGATTTAGTTACACTATTTTCATTTTGTAAAAGCAGGCAACACAATTCAATCACAGAATATGATTTTGAGATAATTAAGAATACGCTGATTGATGATGATGGAATTTCTACACAAAGAAAATTTTTTCTTCAAAAAATAAAATCAGATTTATTAGAGTATTTGAGAAACAGATTGTTGTGAGGGGCAAGGGCATGGATAGTTCTTTATCGAATATTAAAATTGCGTTAGTAGCTATATACTCCGAAACTTTCGCTATGACAGGAGAATCACATGGAATATCTGTTTTAGCGGGAATTTTGCGTACACATCTTGGAATTAAGAGTAGCAATCTGCTTGTACTTGATATGTATGCTTATGATCAAAATGTACGATACTCAGAAGTAATGCAGGAACTAAAAAACTTTGGCGCTGATATTATAGGTTTTTCCTGTCCATATGGAAGCTTTGAACAATTCAAGACAGTATATAATGAAACTGTTATTCAAGAGTTCTTTCCTCGACCGCTTGTAATATTTGGCGGTGCATTGCCCACATATGTTCCAGAAAAATATCTTAATGAAATCGATAACAGTGCAATTATTATACAGGGCGAGGGTGAAGAAGCGCTGTGTGACATAGTTAGGTTTAGGATTGGCGAGATTGACCTAACGACGGTTAACAATATTTGCTACATCGATTTGCACTCGCAAGAAGTTATTTATAACAAAAGGAAGCAGGTGGATTTAAAGATTTCTGTTCCACCTTACCGTGAGCACCTTGCTAAACTGCTCGAAAGAAATGCACAAATATTTGTTGAAAACAGTAGAGGCTGCACTTGGGGATTATGTACTTTCTGCTCACGAAAAATGTATTTTGATGATACTAGCTACATAAGTTATCGTCGCTTTCCACTTGTAAGACTACGAGAGGATTTATTGTTTTTATCGTCAAATGGTGTAAGATCAGTTACTTTTGCCGACGAAGATTTTTGTGGCAGTGGACTTGATGAGATGCAAGAAATGGTAGATTTGTTGGAATCATTGAATATTAGTTTGTCTTTTGATGTGAGCATGAATGTTAACTCGATATATTGCGAAAAGTGGTCAGATGCAGAGAAGGAGCGCTCTAAACTACTATTACATAGTTTGAAAAAGAATGGTCTCAGAAAAGTTTTTTTAGGCGTTGAACCGTACTTCAATTAATCAACTAAAACGATATAATAAAAAGCACTTACCAGATGAATCGATTGCAGCCATAGATATTCTTCGTTCAAATTCTATTGAATTAGAAATAGGATTTATTATGTTTGATCCTTTATGTACACGTACCGAGGTGCTTGAAAACATAGTTTACTTGAAAAACAACGATATGGCGGATATAGCCTCATCTCTTGGAAGTGGATTGGGATTAAGGCTGCATATTGATTCACCATATCTAAAACTACTTGATAAATATGAGATTGATAATGGTGTCTCCTTATATGATCAGGTGTATAGCAACAATGATCTGAACTATCAATCTCGCTACGCTCAATACGATGTTTTTTTATTATATAAATTTGTGCAAGAAGCAAATAAAACAATACGACCATTGTATTACCCGTTGAAAAGTTTAAGCCGTTACGGTGAAATGGGTTCACTTGGAAAGCATATTTCATATATAAAGAATATTGTTGTCCAGATAAGGAGAACCTATCTTTCACATATTGAGACATGCGCGACAAATGACAGCTTTGTTGAAACAGATATATCATATGCACTACGCAGATTGAATAGTGATATAGTAAATCTTTACCTACATAATGAGCCTCGATTAAAAGAAATCGCAGTTGAAACAAATAACGCTGTCTTAGCCAACGCTCTGCAAGAATTTGAAAATATTCTTGTCTCAGGGAACACCTGATACAAGGTGGGATGACTCCATTCGAAATCTTGATATTTCATATTGCAGCTTTTTCTGAGCTATAGAATAGAAGCTAAATGGTAAGGCAAGGCTATTACCTTTTGCAGCAGTAGACAAAATTTAAATTATCCCATATAAACCAGTCATATAGCAGAGTTTTGAGCTACCCATTATGAATAGAAAATTATCCGAAGTCGCATAAAAAAGTCGCCGATAGCAACTCACTACAGGCGACTTTGGATAATTTCATAGTACGAAACCGCGGACGTTTAGCCGGTACGCATTATGGGGAAAGTATTACCTCTCTATATCGGCAAAATTGATGACAGTAACCTTAAAAAGCATTGTAAACAAAGGATTTATTAAAAATATATCAGAGAAAATGGTACAACAAAAACACCCCACCGGTATAGTTCCGGTCGCTTTTTTCTGGGATGATACGTGGTTCAGGCTTTCAAGGTGCTGTATGCAGTATAAAAGACTTTGTAGGACTTGTCAAGAGAACCACCGCGCTAGCGGTTTAGTACTATGTTTATAATATAGATAATAGGAAATTCTGCTTTGAAAAAAATTTAGCTTAATGATCAGTTCATAATCTAAAATGATTTTATAGCCATTAGTGTAATGATAAGTTTATAAAACGAAAGATGTCAAAGGAAGAGCAATATGGTAAAAGATAAAGGATGGGATTTTTTCATAGCGCATAGTGCTTATGACAAAAGGTATGCAGAAATGCTTTATAATTATCTTTCAATAGATTTTAAAGTTTTTCTTGATACAAAATGCTTGAAATTGGGGATGATTGGGACAGAGCTTTATCTGCCGCACAAAAAAATTCATTCATTACTTTAATCTTGGTATCAGACAATACAGATTCAGCTTATTATCAACGGGAAGAGATAGCTGCAGCTATTTATTATTCAAGAAAAGAACCCAGTAATCATAAGACGATTCCCATTTTTTTGGAGTCTGCCAATGAATATGATATTCCATATGGTTTATTTATAAAACAGGGTATTCATGTAACTAAGCAAATTGGATTAAAAGATGTTTGTAGAATAATAAAGGAAGAATATCAATTGGGAATTAGCGTAATAGAACCACAAACTGATAGTAATATTATTAGTACTGGTTCTGAGTCGCTTAATAAAACCACTAGGTCAAATAAACCAGCACAAAAAAGGAATAAAAAAACTAAAAACGCTCAATTTAAGTATTTTGAAAACCAAAAGAAACTTATAAAATGTATACAGGAGGATGTTTGTAATACTGATTCTGTTATATGGATAGATTTAGCTGGTTTTACCGCAATAAATAAGAAATATGGTAAAGAAATAGCTGATTCAATTATTCAAAACATTATCTTAATTATTGAGTTCAACGTAAAAGATGAAGGCTGTATTTTATATCATGCAAAAAAGAGAGATGACTTCTTAATTGTTACAAATAATGCTAATAGCACTATAATCGGTAACTCAATACTAACGGACATCTCATTCTTTGAATGGGATCAATTGGTTTATGGATTGTATGTGCATTCTTGTATAGGAATAGGAAAAAAGACGCAAAAAGGAAAAACCGTTGTCCGTCATTAAAAAAGCTAGATTAGGATTAAATCTTGCAAAGAAGGACGGAGGTAACACTTTATTTGTTCAAGAAGTGAAAATAAGCCCACGAATAGATGTTAACTTGTATGACAGCTAATTTACTAACTTTCCTTCCTATAAAAGCGGGTTTTCACAAGGGAATTTATTAATCATAGGTATCTCATTATTAAGCAAAGGCAAGGGTTACCCCAGCTTCTACTAAACTATGATAGACTACCAAGAATGTTTTGCCAGTTGCTTATCCATAGGCAGTGATAGGCTTTCGCAATGGGAGCGTTTTGCTGATAAGTGTAGCAGTTTTGGGATTGGGTTTTACGAAAATGAATTACAATCATATATGATTCGCCAATCAAAAGAATTTCTTGAAAAAGCCTTTGCCAATTTGCACAAAGAGTATCAATAGAAAAGTCATAAAAATCCGTGAACAGACTCATTTTAGAAGTGTTTTTAGTCCTGAAAGGCTATTTAATAATCAGTTAGTCATTATAATCTCTTGCAAAGTAAAAAAATCCAAAATGCCATACAGTCCATTAAGATAGGAGTGAAGTTTGGTTATCATTATTCATAAACTGTCGAATCAGAAATGCTTTTTGAACTTCCCATTATAAGCAAAATGAGTACTTAAATCAATTCCCCATTATATTTATTACAAAGATAATGACAATGTCAGCTAAGAGATAATTTGGACTATAACGTGTAGTCAGTAATAGAGTGATAAAGTGCCATAGCGAAAAACAGGAATTTGAGGAGGAGAAAATGTAATAATATGAAAATTAAATTTTTTGAAAAAAATGGTTGCATAGATTCAGATGCAATATATGCAGGTGTTTATCAATTCAAAATCGGTTTGCTTGATGATAACGAAGATAAATATTTATCATTATATATTGGTGAATCTTATTCTATGATATCAAGATGTAGTAATCATTTGTATGAAGTTTTTCATACAGACCCATCTTATTTTGGATTGAAAGCAGAAGATCTAAAAAATGACAAATTGCAGCTAATTGTAGAAGTTTATAAAAAGGTTTCAATTCCTGATGGAACCACAAATAGTGAACGAGATATATTACTTCGTACAGAGGAAAAATCTGCAATAAAAAAATTAGGGTCACTTTCTCAATTGCCAGAAAGCGATAACTTAAAAAAGAATCGTGTAGAAGTTGTAGAAGAGGCGATAAAAAAATTGCTCAGCAAATAGACAATTTCCAATTTAACGAGCAAGCCACATTCTATAATAGGCAAACTGGGTAATTGAGAAACAGATTTGAACTTCGCTTAATGATTATGATGGACATGCATTTAATGGCTATAATGCGTAGTTGGAGTCGCGTGGTGGTATCGTTTGATTAGAGCAATATAAAAGTAAGAATAAATTTGACACGATTTAGAGAGGAGCATTTGAATGAATTTGACAACGCAGGCAAGTATGATCCTTTTATCTGCAATAGTATCAGAGGTAACTGATGCTCCGTCTTTTTCTTCTACCGTTGATTCAGTCAGCACGCTGAGTGATACCATACAGAATTTATGGTGGCTTGCTGTAGTGATATTCACTGCGGTTCTCCTTATTGTTGCTCTTTTTTCAATTCGGAGAAAGACGATCAAGTATACAAGGACTCAGATTAATCAGCTAATTAAAAACGGAAAATATATTCCGGGCATCTTTGTTGAGCTAAATGAAAGCAAAGAGGTGTTGCGATATTTCGTATATAGCAGGAAGTGGAAGAAACGGTTGATTAAAAGTTTCAATTTTGTATATGACAATGCGTACGGTGATATTCTAAGAAAGGCTTGCGATAATCCGTCTGCCTGTTTTCATCTGAACAAGATGGATGCGCTTAAAGAAGTTGAGGAAGTCGTGAGGTCAGCGCTTGATTTACATAATCGATTTAGAGATGCAAAAGAGGAACTTATGCCAGACTATAAACAGTCACAGTATCTCTTTGAAATATTGTACTACCCTTATATGGAAACGTTGGAAGCTTTACACCAATATACTAAAGTACCCAATGGGAGATATCTTGTACTTACTGGCAGTGCAGGGAATGGCAAGACAAATCTGCTGTGCAGCATCAGTGAACTTCTGATTAAACTGAAGGAAGCCGTTGTATTCTTAAATTCCAGAGACATTGAAGGAGATGTTTTAGGATACTTATTCGATGAACTGAAGCTTCCAGAGATATATAAGAAATACGCAGGGGTATATCTTTGGCTAGTAAATTTGCTACTAACTATTCAGTGTAAGCATCTTTTTATAATTATTGATGCTATCAATGAAAATGATAGAGATGGATTTGGTAACCGGATTGCCACATTCTGTAATGAAATCTTTAAGTATAGTCGGATAAAAGTTATTGTCTCCTGCAGAAATGAATATTACCAGGAGCGCTTTCGAGGATATCTTGTTGAGAAGATTGATACCTCTGCATTTGAATTTAATTTGAAAGAACAACGGTATACATCTGCTGCAATTGACCGAATCATTAAGGCATATAGTAAATATTTCAACTATGATGGAACCATTTCTCCTGCTGTGCAGAATGTACTCAGTAAACAGTTACTACTTCTTCGAATTTTCTTTGAGGTCAATAAGGACAGCAATGAAGATGTGCTTTCTATTCGGAAACATGAGATTTTCGCACAGTATATTGAAATGGCAAAGAGGAACGGCGGAGATAATATAGAAAATCTGCTTAACACATTAGCGGATGCTATGCTGGCAAGCAATAATTTTGATGAAATCACCCTATCAAAATTGGAAGAATCAGGTATTAGTTCTGATATGATCAAGGAGACAGTGGATAGTGGTGTTCTAATCAGCAAGAAATTGGTTTCTCACGAGGGAACGATTGCCCGAAACGAGACAGAGGTTACATATTTTGTTTTCGATGAAATGCGTGATTATTATCTTGCGAGACGAATTTTGTTAAAGAATATATCTGCAAATAGTGTGGATGGGGAAGCTATTCTTGCGAAAGTAAAGGAATTGAAAGAAGCAGGAGTGTCTTGCACAGAAGGAATTATTCATTTTATCTACGTTTTTTTCAGAACGGATGTGTTAGTTTTAGAGTCAGGTAAGTCAGAAAAGTTATGTAATGCAATTCTTGATATTTATTGTATTCCGGAAGGGCGAGAGAATCAGCCTTACTGGCATACTCATGATAGAGAAGAGTTTCAGAATCTTGGATTGAGAATTATTCTAACTTCTGGTCTTCCAGTGACTGATTTTGAGGTTTCTTACATACAGGATTGTCTTATAAAAGATCCGTATGAGGACGGTGGGGTATTTTTTGATACTATGTTGGACGGAACACTTTATGATGGAATAAATAATCTTGATATCTATTTGGACATCCTCCTTGGAATGAAAGGTGAGGATGCGATACTTAACGTATTCCGTACGATTATTGTACGCAATGCCTTTGATAACGGTTTTATGCCACAGGATTTTGTCAAGGCTCATAAGAAACTGGTAGATACAGTTTCATCCGGAGCCTTACAGATTCAGAAAGTTGCCGAATTATTTCTATGGTGTTTTAAACTGAAAGATACAGATATGCAGAAGCAGCTTATTGAGTATTTTTACAATTTGCCTACACATGATGAGGTGCAGCAGAAAGTGATTTCAAGGATGAGAGAAGCTTTGGGATTGGAGGCGAATGATTATGAGTAAACCGTCATGTTATAAGATAAATGGTAAAATATACTTTAGAAGGAATGATGTACCACGGAAATCTCAGGTAATGAAAAAGCTAGGAGTAAAGAAGAATACCTTTGCCGGAAATACAATTTCCAGAGTTTATGATTATTATTTTGATGGGGCGTTGAACTTTAGAAAAGAGTATCAGAGACTCTATCGGAAAGAATTTAATTCAGTTGTAGAGTTTATTGAAGAGCATTTCAATATTGAATATGAAGAGGCACTAAAGCTTGCTACGGATGATTATTCTATGAAAAATTGTTCTTATCAATCTATTGAGAGAAATATAGAGACGTTAAATTATGATGAAAGCTTTAAAAAAGCTTTTTCAGAGGTGATAGGAGGACTGCTAGATGAAGATCAGGACGGGGTTTATTACGAATAGCTCTTCTACGAATTTCCTGATTATATCAAAAGAGGAATTAACAGAGGAGTATTTATTTGAAAAACTGGGGTTTGTAAAAGGTGGTGTGCTAGAGAAGCATGGCAGAGAACTGTGTGAAAACATCGTGTATGCCATCAATGGTGGGTTAAGATATTATGATTACAGCAAACCCGATTATGAGTCGATAAAGGAAGCTTTTGGGGATAAATCCGCAAAGCTGTATGATAAAAATAAGGGTTATCACACGTACTGGGGATATACAAGCAGTGACGCTTCCCCAATAACTCAGTTTTTTACCACAGATAGTTTTGAAATAGAAGATAAGGATTTCTATCTGAATGGTAGAGCTTGTGTGTGGTAATTATGATTATTTATAAAGATGAAGCTTTTGGTTTTTTTGAAATTTTTAATGAGAAGAATGGCACATTGATCCGAAGCGATGTGAATGGTATTGATCCGGTGATGCGGTCATTTCCAGAATTACTTGATGTCGGAATCATGGGACATTGCGACAGTGGAGAGTATTGTAGAAATGCAGGAGTTGATTGCTATCAGAGAGGTCGTACAATATATACGCCACACATGACAATTGAGAATTTTGTAAGAATTGCAAGACAGGCAGCAGGTAAGACATTTCAGATTGCGTTAGGAGGAGCAGGAGATCCCAATAAACATCCACAGTTTGAGGAGATACTGAAAATATGTAGAGCGTTTCGAATTGTTCCCAATATGACTACAAGCGGTTTCCTTCTGAAAGATAGCGAAGTGGAATTGATAAAGAAATATTGTGGAGCAGTTGCAGCATCCTGGTATTCACGATGGAACAACGGAAGCGAAAATAATCCAGAAACAATAAAAGTAGTAGAACGATTGATTGAGGCTGGTTGTTCTACGAATATCCATTATGTTGTCTCGAAAGACACAATTGATGAAGCTATCATAAGATTGGAACAGAATTTGTTTCCAGCTGGAATCAATGCAGTTGTTTTTATACTGTATAAGCCGGTAGGTAACGGTGTTACTGAGAAAGTATTGAAGAAAACAGATGTCCGGCTTGAGAAGTTCTTTTCTCTTGTGACAAAGAATAAACATCCATACAGATTGGGATTTGATACTTGTTTTACACCAGCAATCTTGCGCTGGGCAAACGCCATTCCGACAGCCAGTATTGACGCTTGTGAGGCGGCAACCTTTTCAATGTATATAGATAGCCAGGTAAATTGTTATCCGTGTTCATTTGGCATATGTGATAAGCATATATCCGAGTCGCTGGATGATAAGACGTTACGAGAAATCTGGATGGGAGAAAAGTTTACTGACTTCAGATCGTGGAAGAAAGAAAAATGCATCGACTGCGGACATAGACAGTTTTGTCAGGATGGTTGTAGACTTGGAGTGGATATAGATTTGTGTTGAGGATAGTATGTATGTGGCGATAGTGATACTGATACTGCTTTCTCGTAAAAACCCAGATGTACATATCAAGGTAATAGTCAAGTTTTGTAGCTGCCTATTATGTTTATAATATAAAATTTGATATGAGAATTATATATTAGTAAAGTCTAACAGACTGTTCATGTTGAGATGGTGGTTCTGCTACAGAGGAAGGGCAGTAAATCAGAGGGTTGCGAGGTTTTGAGGTGAAAATAAAAGTGCGTTTTTAGTAATGATGATTAGCCTACGGAAACTTGTCTTACCCCAGGCGTAGGATGAAAATGAGGCTTGTCGTTTGGAAAGATAAATGAGGTTGTGAAAATTTATAACAAAACCGATATAATCTGACCGATGGATGTAAAGTATTCGGTGGACGGAGACTTGCTGTTGTATAAACAATCACGGATGATTTTGTCGAGGTTATGGCAGACCTTGCACCGGCTAAGACAATCGTAGTGGAGAGTGGGTTTGCGGATGATATGGCCATGGCGAACGCTCATTATATCCTACAGGATTGCAGAATTGATATAAAATTGGTATAAAAGGGGGAGTTGAAATGAAAGTTGTAGAGGGAAGATATGCCTCCTTTAAAGATTTTTTTCACCATATACTACCTACAGGCGAGCTTGGACAAAACCTTGCTGGTTTTGGTTTTGATAAATGGCTCTTCTGTGGTGAATCTTCAGGAAAGTTCAAGCTGATACCAAACGTACTTAGAGAGGGCGCAGGAAAGGTATTGAACACGGGGTGGGGAGGCTTCGATTCAAGAGATAGCTGTAGTCAGGTTAGACTTGAATACTATAAGTTGTGGCAGTTCTATAAGATTGCTAATG